>JAFVLL020014450.1:0-18819 GCA_021397915.2 Tor tambroides | reverse complement strand
CCCAGTCCTCTGACCTGAACCCTATAGAAAATGAATGAGGTGAACTAAAGAGGAGAAGCACCAACATGGAGTTGTGAATCTGAAGGATCTGGAGAAATTCTGCATGAAGGAATGGTTTCTGATCTCTTATCAGGTGTTCTCCAAACTCTTCAGGCATTACAGGAGAAAACTCAGGGCTGCTATCTTGGGAAAAGGACATTGCAATAATTGGGTGCCAATAATTGTGGCCAATATGAACTAGAGAAATCATTTATTTCACAATGAGATTTTCTACCCACTTTCAATTGTTTTACTTCAATGATAGGTTAGAATTTTGTGAATTTTTTGAATGAAAGATCAAAAGGATAATCAATGCAGATTTGTTTTCTCAGCCACCTTTGCTCATATTTACCAAGGGTGCCAATATTAGTGGAGGGCACTGTACATTCATATAAACTCCTACGCCAAATTGAATCGCGATTTGTTTAGCGTCTCATATATATATATATATATATATATATATATAAAATTTTACTTTATTTGACTTGCTGCCAAGATTGACATATTTGTACCTCCTTTCACTGTTTTTATTTTTGTTTTCCTTGTTTTAGGCCCTACTTTTTACCCTATTCGCAGACAGTGCCTGCTTTTGTTGCAAAAAACTCGTAACATTGTTTTAACATTTACACCTATTAGAAATAACATTATTTGCTTTTTTTCTCGTTTGTGTATATATATATATATATATATATATGAAGAGTTTATTTGCAAAAGCAGATAACTCCGTTTTTTTAAATTTTCAAAAAACATGTTTTTTATGTTATCATGTTTTTATTGTTTTGTGTTAGTTAGCTGTATTTTTTTAGTTATTTTTTTTAACCTAATCAAAATAACCCAACTGCAGTTTGATTGAGATTAATTGGAATGCACAATGAAAAAACATGATTTTTGAAAATTGTTTTTGCAAAAAAAACTCTTCATATATATATATATATATATATAAATTGTAGTTGTGACTTCATTCACTGAGCTCAATCTTCAACCCCGTTACCCAAATTATTGGTAATAAGAAAAAATGTCAAATAAAAATTTTCCTTTAATTTTGGGCATAAGTTTGTATATTTAATCTCAAACTAGTTGGCCCATACTGAGTGACAGCTTCATTTGGTCTGTTTTGACGACCCTGTTACTCATTCCTGCATACTGTATTGCTTTTAAAATTGTTTATTTGGTGTTTTTGTTTGGTAATAGGGTTGTGAAAATTGCAAACCTAGAAAATTAAGAGCAACAGTATTAAATTTTACTTTATTTAATTTGACTTGCTGCCAAGATTGACATTTTTGTACCTCCTTTCACTGTTTTTATTTTTGTTTTCCTTATTTTAGGCCCTACTTTTTACACTATTCGCAGACAATGCCTGAATTTGTTTAAACAGAATTAAGGCGCCATATTCCCTTTCTTTTGAGGAGCACTGGGCTCAGCGCTCTCTGTTATTCAAAACTAGAGCACTTCCACATACCTTCATTAATTCTGAGGAGTAGACGCACAGTGGGGGTCTCTTCCACTGGTGCGAGCAGCATGGGGTGCGTTTGAGCGTGGAGTGTGAGACTCTGTGTGTGTGTGTGTGTGTGTATTAGTATAGCTCTAGTCCTGCACCCCGGAGACCACCCGCTGATTATGTAAAACTCCTCCGCCTTTGAGTATCTAAGCACAGCCGAGAGGGAAGTTCAACATCCATCTCTCCTGACCCTGTCTGACCCGTGTAATCCCGTCGTTTCTCAGGTTCTGATTACACAGATCAGGGACCAGCATCGGGATCGAACACCAACCCAATCATCAGTCACTCCGACTGGCATCTGACAGCTCCCGTGGCCTGCTGGAAACTTCTCCACACCCGCCCCACTTCGCATCCACTTCAAAGTCCCACGGTCTATCTGAGGTTATCTCATTTTTTCGACCGATGAAGTCCCAGGAATATCAGTTAGATTAATGGGCAGATCTAATAACAGAATAAATGTATGATTCGCTTAATTAGATTCTAATATGTCAGTAAGCATAGCATATGTAATTTGCTTGACGTGTCAGTGAGGTCACTCCGATGACATGCGTCCAGTTTCGTGATCCGTTCCATGTGTTGTCTTTAAGTTCCTGTCTCTTTTCAGCAGAATCTGGTGTATTGCAGTCCATGATGATTTCAACTTTCATTACTTCCCTTTGCAGCTCTGAAAAACTGTATGCTGTGTGATACATTGTATATTGCAAAAACATTCAGAGAGCGTTTCGGTCACAGTGACGAAATATTTCCTCACAATGTTTGGCGTTGGATGTTAAAAGCTAACTTCAAACATGCTGCAAACTTTACAGAACTTCCACCTGTTTTTAATCTGGCATACTTAGTGAAGTTTGCAGCAATTACCATTTAGAAAGAGAAATTTCTGCTTGTCCATGCCAAAAACACAGCAATCGATCTAATCTAAAGGGAAATCATTGTGTTCACAGTCTGTAACTTTGGGACCTAAAATTGTCTGTGTTGACAGAAGGGGCTCTGTAGTGCAATGGGTTCTGTTTCCTCTGCTCAGAGACTGTGGACTGAAGTTGAGGTACAGACTATTACATGACCCAGCTCACAACTTTCAGAGGCTTCGTAATGTATATGCTACTCCTGAAGGATCCTCTGTGCTCTTAACATTGTTTCTGTAGGCACGTTCTTTTCCTCTATCTCTCTTTCTCTCATTTTCTTTTGACACCGCATAACATATTTCAAGGGGAAAACACATGCTGTGTGTCCTTGGTCTCTACTAGCGTTGATATCTATGATTTACGTACCAGCACCTCTAGGCATTTGACCGTAACTACTGTAGTCACATCATAGATAATGATTGACTGCGTTAGACTTAAGAGTGAGCAGGTGAGGGACACAGTCAGCATCATGGGAAACAATGTGAAGAGCAAAACACTAAACAGTACTGAGATACTGTATTTACACTTTCTAAAGGAAATATGGTGTTTTAATGGTTGCTAGGGCATTTCTAGGTGGTTTCTTACTGATTCAAGTCAAAATATCTCACCCTCAAGTCTCTACCCTGCATTAAAAAAAATGTCTTATTAAAGTTTACTGGTTTTGACTGATTTGATTTGACTGATTGACTTTAGTTGGTTTATCTTTGCTGCCAAAAATGACCACTTCCAGCCAAAAAGTGTCCAAAACCCCTCTAAAACCAGACAACTAAAAGCCTTTGTGTTCTGTTTTGCTTTTTGTTGCTTTGCTGTGCTTTGTTGTTTTTTGTTTTGTTTCCCTTTGCTTTGCTTTGTTGGTTTTGTTTTTTTGTTTTGTTGCTTTGCTTTGTTCTTTTGTTTTGTATATTTGCTTTGCTTTGTTGCTTTTTGTTTGGTTTTTTGTTGCTTTGCTTTGATTTGTTGTTTTATTGCTTTGCTTTTTTGTATTTTGTTTTGTTTTTTGTTGCTTTGCTTTCCTTTGCTTTGTTTTGTTTTTGTTTTTTTTGGCTTTGCTTTGCTTTGTTGTTTTGTTGCTTTGTTGCTTTGCAAAAATCCACTATATATAACAGCATAGATCTTTTGGTATGGATGGACTCACATGTTGGTACCTGACACAATATCATATGACTGCTGCATTATCTGAGTCACAGATTACAGTGCATACAGTTGGAAATGTAATGTGTGACTGCACTGGGCTGCTCTCAGAACTGATCTGAGATCAATGATCTATGGATGTGAGAGTGAGGCCGTCTGGGCTCTGCTGCTCTATGTCAGTGGAGGTATTGCTTGTGGCTCCCTGTGCTGCTCCACATTACCAGGGAACGGTTGCCAGGGCTACCATTTATTAATATCTATCTATAACTTTGAGCACTGTGCTCATTTGAGC
Source organism: Tor tambroides (assembly GCA_021397915.2). NCBI lineage: Eukaryota > Metazoa > Chordata > Actinopteri > Cypriniformes > Cyprinidae > Tor > Tor tambroides. Next base: position 14,957 of record JAFVLL020014450.1, on the reverse strand, counting down.
AAATAATGAAGACAGCCACTGGTTTCAGGGGAGGGTTCGCTGGCATGTAAACGCGCAAATCTACATACTTAATGTGCTCAGGACATAATTGAGTCTGTCTGTGTGTTTACAAGCTTGTAAATAAGGGTGCAATTGAATAAAATATTGCATAAAGTATGTGCAATCGCATATGTGTTTGTGTTTATGTAAATAAGCAATAGGAAATGGTCAACTAGTCAAATTAAATCTGGTTGGCAAAAAAGTACTGAGGCATGTTACATATGTGAATGTATAATTTATTTGACTCTGGCTTCTTATTGATTTTATATATTTCCTGTCTTTAATTGCTTATATTAATTGAATCAGTGATGTATTCATATCACTGTAATTCATTTATTCCAAGTTGCATTACAGCTAAAAATGTTTTAAGAGATTTTGAATATTCATGTTTCTGCTCTGATTCAGCTGTGTTTAAGGGTTCAACATAATTGTAAATAATGTAATCAGTGGCAATTATGCTGTATAATATTTCCCTCTATATCAAGTTAGGACCACTACAGCCAGAAAAAAAACTAATGGAGCAACCCTGCCCCCTGGTGGTTGATTAGTAACACTTACAAGGACAAGGATTTCACTTTGGATATACATTGTGTAAGAAACAGTGTCTGTCTTTAATGTTATGTAAATTTACTCAGAAGATCTCCCTAATGATGGAGCTCTGAAATGTTGGGCCTGTGGTTTTATCTTATCGCCATTGATTGTGGGTTCTTGTGTTAATTAGTAACGGCCTTTTTCTGGGTTTTATGGTTTGTTAAAGTATTTTTATGTTGTTATTGATGTGTGATGTCGCTGAAAGAGGAAATCTATTTCAGAGGAAGAGTTTTTATCTTTTGATAAAAGATTATGAAATCCAACGGTTGATTTAAAATGCAAAGATGAATAAATCCAAATAAGACCAGCAATGTTTACTCAGTAAATATCGCCAATTTTGATTCCATGTTGGCATTGTTTTCATATGGAGAAACTTTCTGAACACTTGAATGTAGAGATTTTGCATTAATAATCTACTCTTATGAATACAACATCTCAGCAAGGAGGTAAATCTCCTCCTAGTCTGCAAATGACACTGTTGCTATGCAGTAATGTGTCTGGTGGCAGAAGAACGGCCAGACGTGCATCTCAGCTGTTCACTGGGATCTGACTGTGGCACAGTAATTATCTCTGTCTAGACAATTGTCTTCCTATAAAAATCAAGTGACATGCTATATCATTTAATTTATCTGAGCTTCTTATTGTTTATTAGAGATGAACTCAAAGTTCTTTTCTGTTGGATTGTTTGAAATCAAAATGATGATTTTGGTCAAAATGGGCCAAAAACTACACAGTAAACTCAGGGGTGTCCTTTAAAGTGAAGTCAAAATTCAAATTATGTCAGTACTTAGTCACAATCATGTTATTGTAAACCTGTAGAACATTTATTCTGAGGTAAAACAACTGAGAATGCTCAAGTAAATGAGGGATGGATTTTAGCCAAGTCTGAAGCCCTATGATACCTTATGTGAACAACAGACTAAAATATTAGTTATTTGGAGAAAAGCATCCCTTCCACTGCAGCTCTTGTTTACATTTAAATATGACATGTCAAGACATGTTGGACCTTGTTGACCCTAATGTCATTGGTTCTCAGAAAACTTTCAAAGTGACCACATGTAGGGGAGCGCGGGGTGAGTTGAGCCAGTTTTTACTTCGTGTGTTTAAAGTGAGCACATGAAAGTAATGGGTCCAACTTAAATATGTACATGCATTTCAGGGTGTGGTGCATCCTTAGGATAATTTCTTTAGATATAAAATAAACTGCTTCCAAAATATGACTTTCCATAAAAAAAATTGGTCTTTTGGCTCAACTTGCCCCCAGTGTGGGGTAAATTAAGCCAAGGGAGAGGGTAAGTTCAGCCACATAAAAGTAAACTGTGACATTGATTATGCTGAAGTAATATCAAACATTTTCACCTCAAGCTGTATCAAAGGAAGATAATTTCAATAAAAAGTGTTCTTAAAATCTATGTGTGAGCCTTGTGATGGACTGACCACTCATCCAGGGTTTTTCTCCACCTGTGGCTCAAGATGCTGGGTTACGATCCAGCTCCCCGCAACCCTAATAAGGACAAAGAAGTTTGGATAATCGAATGGATGAATGGATAAAAATGTCATTTTTGACTTACATGACTTCTTAAAAATGTAATTAAAAGATACATGTTCACAACTTTAAAGGCATTTTAATTATTTAAAAATTTCAGAACAAAATAAAGTTCAAATTGAAGAATTAAAAAACAAAAAAATGGACTGCAGTTGACCTTACAGAACTTGGCTAATACTCACACTTAACATTCCACTTATAAATTCTGCAGGGAAATACAATTTCATAAAAACTTCAATGGCCAATTTTCATAAGGCCTATTTAAAATTTCCAGAGCAAATAAAAAAATGTTTGGTCTAAATATAACGTAGAATTACAGTAAAATAATACTTTATCATAAGGAGGGGTGAGCCACTGGCTCAACTTACACCAGGACATTTGGCTCAAACTACATAACTAACATAATGCCTACAATATAGCCTCATATTCTAACTTCTTAATGCATAAAAACATAAGTGATATTACAGATTTGTCTGTAATTATTCAAACACAAGAAGCATGAGGTCTTGTTGTTGTTTTTTTTGTTTTTTTTTTACAGGAATGTAGTTACCAGTTATTCCTTGTGCCTCTCTCCATCACTTGAGTAAAATACATAGCTCTTCACATATTTATGGTCGTATCACCATTTGTGTTTAAGATTGCCTAAAAACAAGGGGTGGCTCAACTTACTCGCAGGCTTAATTCACCCCACCCTCCCCTATATATGATAAATCCTCTGGAATCCAAAAATAAAAATCATAGATCTACATGAGATGTGAAGTTTGAATATGTGGAATTGTGAACTAGATTTTAAATCTATACTGCAGAATGGAACATTTTAAGTGAATACTGACTTAAATTTGCATCTTTTCATCACACAAAGCTGCCATTTGCCTTCATATGTCCTGAAATATAATATTTGAATTGCATGAACTATGTTAATCTTACATTTATTGTGGTTTTAGGTCATTTCGGAGCTTGAAATCATCCACTTTCATTGTTTAGAGAAGAACATTCAGCCAAACATCTCTTTTCATGTTCCAGTGAAGAGAGAAATATATGTAACTGCATGAGGATGAGTAATTGATGACAGTTTTCATTTCATTTCTTTTTAAGTGTTTGCACAATAAAACATGTCTTGCGAAACTTCCTGACATTGAAAGGCAGAGTGATGTTGTTATTTGTTAGAAGAGAGCATTTAAGTAGAGTTCAGGAACGTACTAGCCTACAGTACATATGTAACAGGAGACATAATTTACTATGCGACCAGCAATTTGTTCGCTACGCCTGGGTAAATGCACTGTGCATTAAAGAAGGGCATAGGGAGAGAGACACTGTGCTTTTATTACAGTAGTAAAGATTAGAGTCACAGCCAAAGTTCCTCCCCCTCAGCTATTGCACATGGATCTGGTTAGGACGCCTCTGGTAATGCATGTAGTCTCAGATAGGACATACACACCCTTGTACGCACACACACACACACACAGACTCACAAGACGGAAACACTTGTGCCCTGCTGTCACACTCTGTGTGTGGACTTGCTTGGAGCAGATGGTCTAAAATGAGCTCCTCAGGCTGGATACTGGCTGTGTGTCTTGTGGTTCTTGAAGGTAACAAAAAAAAAATTGTGTATGTGATGGCGATTTAGTCTTGATGGTGTGGTGTAACTATGCGACAATCATGCAATGTATGAGTAAGGCTTTCCTTAAGGCAACATTTCTGGTCACCATCTGTTGTTGTGTCATGTGTGTTTGGTTTATGTGTGAATTATATTTGCATGTCATTAGCCTAAAAATGAATTCTGCCTTAAAATATCATTTGTTTGCTCACTCTAACCATAAAACGAATCTGTTTACATATGATTATGTAAGAGACTGTGTGATAACTGTTTTTTTAATTCATAAAATGATGATATGTATGGTTTATTTACTTTATTTGGCTTGTTTACATTGTGGGTTTTGAGATTTTATGCGTGTTTTTGAGTTGTAGTGCAGCTTTTGGGTTGCTTTTACTGTTTCAGTCATATTGTAATGAGAAAACATTGTCATCTAGAATTATAAAGGCATAAGTTTAACCACAATTGCTGACCTTTGTCCACCACATGTGCTGACAGTGAGTTTAAAACAGTTACTCTGTTGTGCTGCACGTGTCTCATCACAGGAGGCAGATATGCTGTGTGGGCCGAAGAAGGGTCAGGCAGTGAGAGGAACTGTTCGGCAATTCCTCCGGTACTCTATTCTTCTATCCATACTCTGTCCATGTTTTCCTGTGTATATCCACACAACTGGTTCAGCCCCCTGCTGGGACTCGTCTTTAGCTCAGAGAGCAGTGGAAAGAGAAAATAATAACCCTATCTCCAGCATACAGGCCTAACCTGGCCTCTCAGTGAGGAGATCTTCTCTTCTGATAAGAACACAGTTTTTAGGTCATGCACACCCTAAATCTGATCTCAGTGAGGTGTGTGTGTGTTATCTGTGAACTTTCTCTGTCTTGTCCTGCTGCTCACACAGTTTTTCTTGCCTTATCAGTTAAACTCAGTGTTTTTATTTGGGTTGAAAAAATTGAGTAAATTCATTGAATTTGTGATATTTAACATTTGTGGATTGTGGATAACTTAATGAATTCAGAATCATTTTGATGCAATATATTTAAATGATTAATTCTTGTTACTCCAGTATTTGCCACCAACAGCTGTAAACACGACTCTGAGGCTTCGTGATCTGAGAGCATCCATGATCCCCTTGAACATCTCAGCCTACATCATCCCAGCCACAGATGCTCATCTGGTAACTTCTAAAGACTGTCAGAAATGAACTTTTATATTTAGAGGCAAAACTGGTCCCCTGGAATTTATATTTCTTTTCTTTTACTTTTTTTCCCTAACCATATAAAATCACAAACCATGCCATACACTGATGTCAAATGAGTCTAAATAAATTCTAATATTTCAACAGTTATGATTTCTATAAAATCAACAAAAATACAAAAGAGGCTGTAAATAATAATATTTGTGTTGTTATTTTTAGACAAAACCTGCATTATTTGATTTAAATGCACATTCTCTCTTATGTCTGCAGAATCCAAAACTAGTTGGCCTAGAATTAATGTGAATTATTCATTATTCATCCCCAAATTTTAAATATATGTTGTGTTTTTGTCAGTTTTGTAGCTATTTAATTTCTGACCCCCTAAACCTCCTCTTTCAATCTTCTTCATTCTCAGACATTACCATTGTGACAGTAACTGACTGTGGTTTTTTTGGCAGAGTGAATATATCGCCCCCAGAGATGCGAGATTGGCCTGGATGTCTGGCTTCACTGGCTCTGCAGGTGTGTTTCACAGCCAACTGATCATAATATTGCTGTATCACCATGCATCATTCTCAGTCGCATTATGTTTGTCACTTTTTTGGTCCCTGACAAACGGCCCACTCCTGTCTTTTGTTGTAACTAACGAGAGTCTGTTTCTAATTTCTAGGAACAGCAGTAATTACTCAAAACAAGGCTGTTTTGTGGACCGATAGCCGCTACTGGATTCAGGCAGAGAGACAAATGGACTGTAACTGGGAGCTACAGCGAGATGGTGAGGAGCAAATTATGAGAGTAAAATTAATATTTTAAACTCGTCCAAATGAAGTTGAACATGTAGGTGAAGGAATGTCTTAAAACACATATTTAAAGGATATTGAAAGATGTTATTCTGTTGATTGCTGTGTAGAATTCTATTATTATCTGAGCCGTTAACACTTCTCTGGTCTAACTCTACTGGATCACAGCCTCCATTCTCAGCATTACCAACTGGCTGATCCTAGAGATCCCTGAGGGAGATCAGGTGGGCTTTGACCCATTCCTCTTCTCTGTAGGTAAGCAAACAGAGCTAATAAAATACTTTCTTGTGTAAAATAAGTTAAAAAGTGTGTGTTTTCTGTTCATTTTTTTTTAGTCTAAATGCTGTTCTTTTGAACTTTCTATTCATCAAAATCAAAAAATGTGAAAAAAATGACTCACGGTTTCCACAAAAATATTAAGCAGCAAAACTGTTTTCAACATTGATGTTAGTCACTATGAGACTTCTTTCAAAAACGTTAAGAAAATCTTTATTATCAAAAAAGATTATCAAAATCAGTTGTGAATAATTTGGTCATTATTCTTTGCTTCTTTAGACATATTTGACGTCTACAACACCAACCTGACTCCAGCGGGCCGGATCCTGAAGTCTCTTCCTGATAACCTGGTGGATAAAATATGGACAAATCGACCTCCTCTGCCTGCTGACAACCCCACGCGCTTACCTGACAGTGTCATCGGTGTGTGCATGTCTTATCAGCATCACTTGACTGATAAGTACCAAACGAATATGGCAGAGGACCATAAGATCATGACAAACAGAGCAATAAAGCTCTGATTTAATCTTTAATGACTAGTGATATAACCTACAGTAATGACAGCTGATGGAGGGGATATTCTAGTTCATTCTGGTGCCAAGATAAAGTCAATGAGGCATGAATAAAGGCATAGTCAGCCTAAAAATAACTTCATGTTGGTCTAAAACTACAGTATATTGCGTTTTCTTCTGTGGGACATAAAAGGAGAAATTCTGTGCTTGTTGCCCTTTTCCTCTTTTTCAAGCTTCAAATAAGAAAAAAAAGAATCTTAAAATGAGTTGTGCATTTTATTACAAGGCTTCTGAATTCATATTATAGCTTTGTGTGAGGAACAGACGAAAATTTTCAGTGCTGTTTACAAATAATCTTCCTGCCGAGACTAAAGTGTTGAGTCAGTGTGGTGAACTTGAGAACCAAATCAGTCTGATTCATGAATAAATCATTTTAAACCAAATTTTTTTTTATCATTTTGGTAAAGTGAAAAAGCAGATTCACTGAACAGATTTAATTCAAAATAGTGAATCTTTAACAAATCAGTCTTCTCTACATCTGCGTTCCCTTTTATTGTAATTGCATATAAAAAGTGACCAACAACTTATTTTAAGGGTTAGTAAATGGTGACAGAATCCTCATTTTTGAAGGTTTTGTTGTAATTCAAATTGACACTGTGCCTATGTGTTTGTTTGGATGTTCAGAAAGGACCTGGCCAATGAAAGTAGATCAGATACGAGCCCAAATAAGTGACAATCCATACAAGCCCACCGCTGTGCTGCTTTCAGCTCTGGACGAGACCGCATGTAAGCACAAAACAGCATAACACAAAGCCATCCCGTGCAGGAGAGTTTCTCTGAAGTGTTCTGTAAAACTCTTGTCGGGCCAAACATTTCAGCTTGCATCTCTATTTTCAGGGCTGTTTAATCTACGAGGCAACGACATCCCTTTTAATCCATTCTTCTATTCTTACACTCTGCTGTCAATGGATGAGATATGGCAAGTTCCTCTGTTTCATATTAATAGCACTACGCTTAGTTGGTGTGCTGTACAGTTTCTAACTAACCTCCTTCGCCAGGCTCTTTGTGCACACTGAACGAATAACAGAAGAGCTGAAGGTGTACCTGAACTCTTCATGCTACCATTCCTATTGTGTGCAGCTGCTTGAGTACAGCTCTGTGCGCTCGTACCTACAGTCCTATCTACAGAGACCCAACGTGAGGGTGTGGGTGGGTACAGAGTACACCAACCAAGCCCTGTATGAGCTCATCACTCCTGAGGTAAGGCCTGGATCCAAAATATAGACTGCTAGTATGTGTATGATAGCTTGGATGCTCAAATAAGGAGTCTCAAGCTATCTGTGGGCTAAATATGGCTGAGATGGTTTCAGTCAAACCCCTCAAGTGTTAATAATTGATTTTCACTTTTTGCATTTGGCATTTAATGTTATCCTGTGCTTCTATTCAAGAAGTGTTAAATAGTAGCCTAATTAATTTTTTTACCATATGGCTTTTTAAAGGCTGAAACATGAATGTAAATATGTAACTGTAATCTAGGAAAGAACAAACAAGTCTGTGTGCTTGCATCTGTCAAAAAAGTTTAGTTACGCACATCTACATCAGGCGCGTGTCACCGTGTGACAAAATTAGATTGCTGTAATCAGTGGAGCCATTTCTATTTTTGACACACTACACAGCTATTTCAGCCACTTTATTTTGCTCTACCCGGTCTGTCTGAAATGAAATGATTTTATTGACAGATATGTAAATAAATATATGGTGGACATTAAATTAGAGCCAATTTATGATGTTTTACTTAATGTGACTTGATGTGCAAAACAAATTTGAATAAATGGATGGGTGGAGGTGTGGAAGGATGGATGGATGGCTAGATAGGTGGATGAATGACTAGATGGATGGATGGTACTGTAGATAGCTAGACGGATAGGTAGATAGGTGAATAGATGGATAGGTAGATAGATGGATAAATGACGTGAATGGATGGATAAGTAGTTAGGTGGATGGATGACTGGATGGATGGATGGATGGTACTGTACATAGCTAGACGGATAGGTAGATAGATGGATAAATGATGTGAATGGATGGATAAGTAGATAGGTGAATGAATGGATGGGTAGATAGGTGGATGGATGACTATATAGGTGGGTGGATGGATGGATGGATGGATGGATGGATAAATAGATAGGTGGACAGATGGATGGATGGTAGATAGCTAGATGGATGGGTAGATAGGTGAATGGATGGATGGATGGATGGATGGATGGATGGATGGATGGATGGATGGATCCTGACTGAAATTATAATTTCATAGGGCTGCTTGAGTCCCACAGTACAGGTGAAGATTTACTGCTGATGAACGCATCTTATGTCTTTAAGGACAAACTTCTGACCAGCACCTACTCTCCAGTACTGACCACAAAAGCAGTGAAAGATGCGACTGAGCAGCGTATTCTCAAAGAAGCTCATGTAAGAGAACACACACGCAGTCTTCTCCCCAAATGACTTTTGTAAAGCAGTGATAACCTTGATGGACACTGTTGACTGATACCTGTGTTGTATTATCATAATTTTTAGATTGAGGGGCACTTTATCACATCATAAAACCACATTTGGAGGCCAGACAGACTCCATTCATTGCAGCTCAATGTAGCTGAATCAATGTCTTAATGTTCCTTATCGTAGAACCTCCATCAAACATACTGGGACCTTTATTACTGATGGTGTTTGCTTGTATTCAGTGTTCTGTTGACATATTTTGCAGAATGAGGTTTTTGAAAACAACTGCATTTGATAACATGCATGGACAAACATCTTGGTTCTGGTGTATTATGGCCTAAAGCCAGACTTCTGTTGACTGCTTCAATTAATCCCCTCCGTCTGGTCTCAAGCGGGTGATTTTGTTCTCAGCCACGATGAGTGAACATCCGTCCTCTTTCCCGCAGGTTAGGGATGCAGTCGCAGTCATGCAGCTTCTGATGTGGCTTGAGAATAAAGTCCCAGAAGGCACAGAGAACGAACTTACAGCCGCACATTTTGTTGATCAGTGTCGCAGGTACAGAACAGTGGAGCTAAACCCTCATCACCGATACCACTCACATACAGTAAAACAGATGGTTTTACCTGTATTGTTCATTTTCCAAGGCTGTCGGTTCCAAAAGTATATGTACCATTCATTTATTTAAATTGTGCATTGCTTATTTTAATTGTACATTTATTTATTTATTTTATAAGTATATACACATTAGTGTAATTATTTACAGTGAATATGTAATTAAATGCTTTTTCTAATTTTATTTAGTGTTTTCTTTTCAAAATATGCTATAAAATGCTATCAGAGCTTATGGTAGGTTTGTCTTGGAAGACAATCATGGCTGAATTTTTTTGAATATTTGCTTACAGAAACAGACTCGAGCACTCTATATTAGCCATTTTTCTAAGCTTGCATTATAGGAATGGCATTATTTGAACAAGGATGTTAATTTAGAAGATGTTTTACTTGTGTAAACTTCACAAACCCTTCACTGTGTTTTGGCAGCAAACAGAAGAACAGCAGAGGGCCGAGTTTTGAGACCATTTCTGCAAGTGGACCTAATGCTGCTCTTGCTCACTACAGGTATTGAATACTGTTCCTCTTCCAGCCCAATTGTAATGTTTAGCTTTTCAGTCATTTTTCTTTGTTCACTCTTGAATTATATTCATTATGTTTACTTATAACTACCTGCATTGTTCTTTTTTTTTTCTTTCATTGTTTATTTTTACAGTCCATCTAATGAAACTGCAAGGAAGCTGTCAGTGGATGAGATGTATCTTGTTGACTCTGGAGGACAGTACCTGTGAGTTTCAAAGTACTACTACAGTAGTGCATAGTTATGTAGTTTGTGTGCAAAAAACAATACATAGCCAAGCTCACACATGCATTCTGTCTCATTTACGTTAACAGTGACGGTACTACTGATATAACGCGTACTGTGCACTGGGGTAAACCCACTGACTTTCAAAAGGTACTGAATGGCAGGCATGGGGAGTTACTAATGATGCTAAGCATAATAGGATACTTATACTGAAAAGAAAACTGTTTTCTCCATGTCTTACTCTGATAGGAGGCCTACACAAGAGTGCTCATGGGAAATATTGAGATTTCAAGAACCATCTTTCCTGCTGGAACTAGAGGTGAGGATCTCCCTTCAAGCGACCATGCCATGATACTTCCACAAGAGGGCGCCGTATCCGCAGACTTCTCACAGTGACCACCACAAAATCTGTCAAGTGCTAACCGTTCGTGTGTTTTTATTCCCAACATAGGCGTGAACATGGAGATGCTGGGACGAAGAGCATTGTGGGAAGTTGGTTTAAATTATGGTCATGGCACAGGTCATGGTGTGGGGAACTACTTTGGAGTCCATGAATGTAAGTCTGACTCTGTAACATGTTTATATATTTATTTCAGTAATCTTGTCATTTAAATGCATTTGTCTAGATAATAATCATTTACAATTAAAATACACTAATATTTAAAAGTGTAGGGTCAGTAAGTATTTTTTAATCATCAAGGTTGCATTATATTAATTAAAAGTGACAGTAAAGGCTTTTATAATGTTACAAAAGATTTCCATTTTATAAATCTTGTTCTTTTGAGCTTCCTATTCAAAGATTCCTTGGGGGGGAGGGGGTTGTAGCATTGACAATAATAAGAAATTGATGATAAAATGAATTTGTTGAAACTGTTTTTACCTTATTTTATTTATTTATTACAAATAAATCCAGCTTTGGTGAGAAAAGCTTTCAAAAACTTTCAAAAACACACACATATACAGGTATATGTACATATAGAACATATGCTGTATCTCTTCATCTAAGGTCTTTGTTTTTTCTCTGATAGGGCCTGTGGGTTTTCAGTCCAATAATATTCCATTTCAAGAGGGGATGTTCACATCAATTGGTGAGGAATCATTAAGCAGCTCATTATGATTGTCTTAGTTTGATAATTACAGTTATAAACTGACAAACTGTCCTCCAGAACCTGGTTATTACAAGGAGAATGACTTTGGTATAAGGATAGAGGACATTGCTGTCACTGTTCCAGCTACTACAAAGGTACATCCAACTCACTGAGGGTCCAGAACTCTGTAAATCCACTGCAGTTAGCCAAGGGCAGTGCCTAAAGAAATATTAATAATATGTGCATTTTTGTCTTGCTTAAAATAAAATTCCTCTTTTCCTGTTTTCCTTTCAAGTATGGCAACAATTACTTGACATTTGAAACTGTCTCACTGGTGCCTTATGACAGAAAACTGATAAACACATCTCTTCTAAGTCCTGAGCAGGTATTGTAATAGTGCCATAAAGTATTTATAAAAAATTTTTGTTTGTTTGTTTCTTTGTAAAGCACTTTGCCAGAATTATTGGCAAATTATGTGTGTGTGTGTGTGTGTGTGTGTGTGCGTTTTTGTGACAAATGAGGACATAAAGTTGTATAATGATACAGGTATGACATAGGTATTACAAGGTGAAAGTGACTTATGAGGACATTGCCCCATGTCCCCACTTTTCAGAACGCTTATAAATCATATAGAGTGAGTTTTTTGGGGGGAAAGTAGAAATGCACAGTCTCCTGTGAGGGCTAAGTTTAGGTGTAAGGTTGGTATAGGGCAATAGCACATACAGTTTGTACAGTATAAAAACCATTACGCCTATGGGATGTCCCCACTTTTCACCAAAACAAACACTTTGAGTGTGTGTGTGTGTGTGTGTGTGTGAGAGAGACCCTGGACCACAAAACCAGTCATAAGGGTCAATTTTTTGAAACTGAGATTTATACATCATCTGAAAGCTGAATAAATAACCTTTCCACAATATTTGGACAATATTTGGCACAATATTTGGCCGAGATACAACTATTTGAAAATCTGGAATCTGAGGGTGCAAAAAAATCAAAATATCGCTTTTAAAGTTGTCCAAATGAAGTTCTTAGCAATGCATATTACTAATCAAAAATTACATTTTAATATATTTGCGGTAGGAAATTTACAAAATATCTTCATGGAACATGATGTTTACTTAATACCCTAATGATTTTTGGCATAAAAGAAAAATCGATAATTTTGACCCACACAGTGTATTTTTGGCTATTGCTACAAATATACCTGGGCTACTTAAGACTGATTTTGTGCCTATATATATATATAGATAGATAGATAGATAGATAGATATAAATACATTCATGTGTTACCTTCATGTGTTTACTTTTATATCATGTTGTGTGATATAATATAAATGCATCTATGTTTACTTTCATATCATAAATAATTTTGGTACTGCTAGAATGTCGTGTATGCCATTTGGTGTTCAGTGTAAAAATTTGGGTTAAGAACCACAGCTTAGTGTGTTTAAATTTAAATTATTTTCTAGCGTTGGTTTCCTTTGAAAATGTACCCACAAACGCTCTTCACTGGAAATACGTCTTGGGAGGGGGGGTTGTGGGTTAGCTGAAAATGGCCTTATTTTCATTTATGCCAAAACAGAAAACACACACTGACAGCATTTTATTTGTTGTTGTCTTGCAGCTGCACTGGCTGAACAAATACTATGAGACTATCCGGAGCGTGGTGGGTCACGAGCTGGAGAGGCAGGAACTGAAGGAGGAGTATGACTGGATGATGAAGCATACAGCACCCTTCCTTACAGCTGGAGCTTCAGCTGTCATCTCCTCAGTCACACTGCTAGTAACAGCGCTGCCCTCTGTTTTACTGCATAATATGCTGTAAAACAAGCACTGAAGAGCGTGAACCACTTCACAGCGTTCAGTACTGCCTCTGCTCCTATTGTGGGCTGGGGTGACAAACTCACTTTCAGGCACAAACAGAATCGCTCCAATGTTGAGTACTTAAATTAAGTTGTCTTTTATACAGTGTTTTTCTTTCTCTTAATTCTTCTCTTTTATCTGTTTTTTTTTTCAAGCCATTTTGAGTGGATTTACTGCCTCATTAGGATTTGTCCTGTTTGAACTGTTAGTATTTTATAATGTATTTTATGACAAAAGTTGTTGTAGGTTTAATTAAGAAAGACAATTTTAAGATTTAAAAATGATGCATTGCATGTGTATGTATGAATATATTATTTTAATAAAATGATTGTTAATTTATAGTTTATTAAAGTAAGATTACTACAGTATCTCCACTACTTTTGGTTTATCTATGACTGCGTCCAAAAGCTTAGCCAGGCAATGAGGCAATGACTTGCTGGCAGAATTTGCATGTAAAGTTACCTCACAAAACAGATTTCAAACTGAATTCTAAGGCAGAATAAAAGTCTGATGATCTACATGAAAATACAGAGAACTTCGTTAATAATGATTACAACAATACTAATTTCTCGCTAGAACTCACATCAAAAGTGGAAAAAGTTGGTCAAAGTCGTTTATTTTACACATAAACTGACCACTAATCGCAGCTTTTATTTTTATTTTTTAGCTTAACTGTCACAGAATGGAAAGCACGGGATTGTAGGTATCATAGGCAGCGAAGGATACATACTGCTTTCAAAAATCGCTCATATGAAAGTATCTTGGTAAACAGGATGTGACACGATCATTGGATTCAGACATGCCTTGATGTCCTTGTACCTCCTTATCCTGCCTGTGTAGGCAGCAGGCAAATTTCAGCTTTCGGATGCAGCCTATGTGTTCTGTTTTCTGAGATTTCATACTTAACAATCATAATTACAAATGTCAGACTTCACTGAGTGAAAATATTATCCAGACACCATCAACACCTACTCAACATAACACTTTATGACACTGCAACACACAAAAAAAGCGTATATCTTAAAGTGCCCCAATTATGGGTTATGAAAGGTTCATATTTTGGTTTTGGGAGCCCCCAACAACAGGTTGACATGCATGCAAGGTCAAAAAACACTTTCATTTTCTTATAATATGCATTTATTTTATCTTATTTGCTCAACGACTCTCAACGATTCATTTTTCCAAACCCTTTGCGTGACGCTAATCTGCGGTGATTGGTCCCATTGGTTGATTTCATTTTCATTTAATCATGCCTGTAATGCCTGATAAAGCAGCCTTTGTGAGTGCAGTGCTTCTTTGTGTACAGCCATTACCGGAAACCGCTATTTTTTGCTCCAAAAGCGCTCCTAGTGGCAAAGAATGAATTTGCATTTTCATTTAGACCAACTCGAAAATCAAGTTTTCACAGGACTGTGCGCGCAACAAGTGGGCGGGCAGTATGCTAATGTTCATGTTGACATTAGGTGCGTTCGACTTCATGCAGCACTTAGCAGACCGATCGGCGCCTGACTTGAAGCAGTGCATGCCGGTTAGAAATTTAGTCCGACTTTTTTTTTTTTTTTTTTTTTTAATTTTATTAATGCCAAGGCACCAAAGAAAAAAGTA
>JAFVLL020014449.1:0-16683 GCA_021397915.2 Tor tambroides | reverse complement strand
AAGACCTGAAATGGGTGTGTCAGACAAAGGAGACATGCAAAATGTGCAGTGTTGGGGAGGCTCCAGGAACGTGTTTGGGAACCCCTGCTTTAGAGTGTCACAATGACCGTCTTTTTGCAGTAAAGGACCTGTCATAGTTTCATGAATGGGAAGATGACATGAAGCGACGCAAGGTTAGCTGCATTGAAAACAGATGAGCACACGTGCATAAACAGCTCCGATTGGACCGAAGTTCACAGGATTTTGTCCACAGAATGAAAAGAGCACACATTTTAACATATTTTATTATTTTTCACACTCAGTATTTTCACACTCAGTATCATAATGCTGCAAGCCATGCATACAGCGCGGACATGACAGGTTTTCTGGTACGCAAAACAAGTATTTTAAAGGAATTCCTTAGCTTTTTGCTGTTACTGTGGCAGCCAACAACAGCACAGCTTAACCCTCCTCACATATTTATATTTAGTTATATTGAAAAAGTTTCAATTCAGTCAATCTTTTTTACCCCGTTTTAACATGGATTTCTATGGAGACCTGCCGTAGCTGTCGGCAAGATGATGGAAAGCAGCGACGGCACATAATATCCGCATTCTGATTGGTCAGATCGCCTGTCAGTCAAGCTCTTTGCGAACGGTCAATTAACAGCCGAAAGAAAACATACATGACAACATGCATTAATATTAAAACAAAACATATGAATATTATCAGAAAATATCACTTCATCTAGCGCTATATATTTTTGTTTTCTGTCTTGTTCAAACAAACAATTTAATGTCTGAATGAATCAAACTTAATTTCAAGCTATTTCAGACCCTTTTTTTTCCTTTTTGCAATAGTGATTAATTTGCAAATCACTAGTTTTGATTCTAAACAGCCGATAGAAAACACATGACAATTGCTGAAATAGTATCAGGGAAAATGACTCTCAGATCTTTACGGTATTGCAGACAAAAATGTATCAATAGCCCCTTTCACACATACAGACTTTACTGGAAAATTACCGGTAAATTGCCATAAAGAGGTCATGTGTGAACAGGACCTTTTCAAAAATACCGGTAAATTTGATCCGGCAATTTACCAGTATGAGAAGTTGTAACATTACCAGTAAATTGCCCGAATGATGCTGTGTGTGAACACAGAATGAAGATTACGCGGTGACATAAGACGTCTACTCTGGGCCATTCAATAGCCGTTGAAATTCAAAATTCAATGCTCTGGACCAATCATAACATTCTGTCGCAGATGAAGCATTTACTCCGTGCTGTGTAGTTCGGTTTGAAGTTGTGTAATGTGATGTCTCTGGGCCAAAATGTGAACACTGCATGAATGTGAACCTTTGACACATAAATGAAAACAACAAAAACACTGACTGCGTATACCCCTTCATGTTTACAAACACAACACTTGAAGGTGCAGCCGTTTAGAGCCCATTTCTCCTTAATGTCGAACAGAATTTACAGGTAATTTGAAACCGATGTGTGAATGTTGTTTTTCCGGAAAAAAGACGGAACATCTGCATTTTTTTTAATTCACCGGTAAAGTCGTTCCGGTAATTTTACGGCAATTTACTGGTATTACTGTGTGAAAGAGGCTAATAACAATAGGAATATATTTTACTGGAGCGCAGCATTATTTCAGTGTAAAAATGTCTAGCTGGACTCTGACTGGAACTGCTCAAACAATCACAGATCAGTATTCTGAAAAACTACCAATCTGTGGTCAGACAGGTATTGTAAATTATATGACACTTATCTCACAATCAGTTTTAACACTTTAATGTTTTATTCCTGTTGGTCCTTTATTACCTTCCATGCTGTTCTATGCAAGAAGTCTTTATTTCAAATCAGACATTGCATAGTTGTGTTAAATTATGTGTCATGGTCTCTTCAGATTGTTTGGAAATCCCTCGTGTTGATCCTGGAAAGACATGTAGAGGGGCTACATATGATGATAAAATCTGCAAAAGTAAGTCTATCTTTGTAAACTTTTTTTCAGTAGTTGTTTCAGTTGCTTGTATTACATCAGTTTGATTTCAAAATCTAAATAAATACACATCACAGCATTTTTTCTCTAATTATTAGTCTGTTTTGTATACCATTAATAAATAACTGATATAAATAAATAAATATGTGAACTGCGATGACCATGTGTATATAATGCTGAATGTTGAAACAATGATGTTTATAGATTTATAAGTAACATCACTTTAATCTCATTTATTTCTGTGTTGAAGAGAGCAGAGGAAGCAGTTACGTTCTGCGTTTCATCAGAAGTGAATGGATGTGTGTGACCTGCCCAGCCAGTGCTGACACTGTCACTCTACAACCACATGAGATCATTTATGATATGTCTGTTCAGGATGATGATGGAGATATTGATCCCTCAGAAGCATCGTAAGTGTGTGATTATCAGTGACTTTGAAGTAACTCTATTACAGAATACAAAGTAATTAAACCAATTTTGCAGAGACTACATGAACAAAATGGAGTCTACGATGGAAGAGAAAGAGATGGAAAAACCCAAGACAAGCAAAGCAGGGATTGTCATTGGGGAGGCTATTGGTCTTCTTCATGTGCAAGCCAAAAATACAGAAACCAAAGACATATGCTACTCTTCAGATGAGGACATTATAAACGTAAGACTTCAGAAACATTAAACTATGATATGAATCTTCATTTATCATGCTAATTCTTCTTTTCACAGGATGTTGATTGTCAAAGTGACCTGAATGCAGACTTCCCCTGGTCTGTAAAGATTTCCAGCGAGGCCTTTAATAAATCACGACGGGAAAACAATGGAAGAGCGTTTCTAGGAATTCTACAATTCTACGATATGAGCAATGAGGTACTCACAGTTACAAATTACATCTCTGAACATTTTAAAGAATGTTTTCAGGATAATTCACCCAAAAAATACAATTCTGTCATCGTTATATTTTATGGAACTAAAAAGCAAAATTAAAAAAAGTAATAATAATTTACAAGCAACACTGAATTGTTAATTATTGTTTTATTTATTACTTTTTAACATCATGTTCTAGTGAAAATAACAGCATACAAGACATTTTTTGGTCAACTATTCTTTTGACAAATGTTTCTTGACCTATTGTATTCACATGATTAATGATTTGCTCCATTCTTGTATGGTTTCTGATTTAGAATGAAACTCTAAATTACACGGTTTTGAACAATGAGGTTTATGGAATAACGATGAAGGCCAGTATCTCCAACCTTACAGACAATATTGACATGTTCTTTACACAAAGCGATCAGGTAATAAAGGTTGTTGCAAAACATGTTACATTACACTGTGAAAACAATTTAAAAAAAAAATAAAAATAAAAATAATGTTCTTACAGGAGGGTAATGCGTCCTGCGTTTCTTGGGATGGCAAAGGTAAATTCATTTATGACTGCACTGATCAGTTCCCATAGACAAACCCAATTTATTTTATATAATTAATTTGTATAATTAATTTCATTCATCGCTATCTTTTCTTTGAAGGAGAGCTTAATTGGACTACATCTGGCTGTAAGACAGAAACAATCGAACAATCAAATACCATAAAGTGCTCCTGCTCACATCTGACGTTCTTTGCAGTGCTGATGGTGAGAACCCAGATAGCAAGCAACCATTGAAAATGTTAAGTCAATGCTGCTGCATTGAATTAAGTAGTGTTACACTATGATTGATTTGACATCACTGCTGTTGAGTTAAAAATAGTCAATGATAATGTCAGTGAATCAATGTTACACTATGATGTTGATTCTACATCACTGCTGTTGAATCAATATTGAAATTAACAAAATTATTGGTAATATAATTTTATCAATGTTCATGTGATACTGGTTTTAAATCACTTTTGTTGAAACACTGAAAATACAACTGAAATATCAAATAATGTTGTCATCTGATTTACCAAGTTAATGTTGAAACAACATTAATATTTCTGACCATTTCAAAGTTTGGGGAAAAATTTTTCAAACACAAATGACACCTTTCCAGTAGTTTAATGATTTTATTTAGCTAACTTAACACAATCAATGACAAAAAGAAGGGAAAAAAAGTGGGGCAAAAAGGACAAAAGCATTACAACCTTTAAAAATAATATTACTTTCAGTAGTCTAATGTCATTATAACAAGTGGTGGAACGAGTCAAGTTTTGAAAGTCTTTCTTTTGGATTCTCTTAAAGGGGACATATTATGCCACTTTTTACAAGATGTAAAATAAGATTCTGATGTCCACCAGAGTGTGTATGTGAAGTTTCAGCTCAAA
Organism: Tor tambroides; assembly: GCA_021397915.2. Taxonomy (NCBI): domain Eukaryota; kingdom Metazoa; phylum Chordata; class Actinopteri; order Cypriniformes; family Cyprinidae; genus Tor; species Tor tambroides. Next base: position 12,405 of record JAFVLL020014449.1, on the reverse strand, counting down.
ATACCCCACAGATAATTTTTTATAGCTTGTTTAATTTGCCATTTTAGTGTAGGCTATAGGGCTGTGTATCACCAGCAAAGTCACGATACGATGCGTATCATGATAAGGGATTGCACTGAATTTAACCAATTTAGTAAAACAGCTGTTTATTAAACACTGCATACTATAGAGCCATTGCTAACTATTGGCAGAACAGCAGTTGACCTCTGCATTATGAAGGGCCTCCATAACTGTACCACAGTACAATATACAGGTCCTTTTCAAAAAATTAGCATATTGTGATAAAGTTCATTATTTTCTGTAATGTACTGATAAACATTAGACTTTCATATATTTTAGATTCATTACACACAACTGAAGTAGTTCAAGCCTTTTATTTGTTTTAATATTGATGATTTTGGCATACAGCTCATGAAAACCCAAAATTCCTATCTCAAAAAATTAGCATATTTCATCCGACCAATAAAAGAAAAGTGTTTTTAATACAAAAAAAAAGTCAACCTTCAAATAATTATGTTCAGTTATGCACTCAATACTTGGTCAGGAATCCTTCTGCAGAAATGACTGCTTCAATGCGGCGTGGCATGGAGGCAATCAGCCTGTGGCACTGCTGAGGTGTTATGGAGGCCCAGGATGCTTCGATAGCAGCCTTAAGCTCATCCAGAGTGTTGGGTCTTGCGTCTCTCAACTTTCTCTTCACAATATCCCACAGATTCTCTATGGGGTTCAGGTCAGGAGAGTTGGCAAGCCAATTGAGCACAGTAATACCATGGTCAGTAAACCATTTACCAGTGGTTTTGGCACTGTGAGCAGGTGCCAGGTCGTGCTGAAAAATGAAATCATCTCCATAAAGCTTTTCAGCAGATGGAAGCATGAAGTGCTCCAAAATCTCCTGATAGCTAACTGCATTGACCCTGCCCTTGATAAAACACAGTGGACCAACACCAGCAGCTGACATGGCACCCCAGACCATAACTGACTGTGGGTACTTGACACTGGACTTCAGGCATTTTAGCATTTCCCTCTCCCCAGTCTTCCTCCAGACTCTGGCACCTTGACTGAGCAACAGTCCAGTGCTGCTTCTCTGTAGCCCAGGTCAGGCGCTTCTGCCGCTGTTTCTGGTTCAAAAGTGGCTTGACCTGGGGAATGCGGCACCTGTAGCCCATTTCCTGCACACGCCTGTACGGTGGCTCTGGATGTTTCTCCCAGACTCAGTCCACTGCTTCCTTAGAGTCCCCAAAGGTCTGGAATCGGTCCTTCTCCACAATCTTCCTCAGGGTCCGGTCACCTCTTCTCGTTGTGCAGCCGTTTTCTGCCACACTTTTCCTTCCCACAGACTTCCCACTGAGGTGCCTTGATACAGCACTCTGGGAACAGCCTATTCGTTCAGAAATTTCTTTCTGTGTCTTACCCTCTGCTTGGCAGGGTGTCAATGATGGGCCTTCTGGACAGCAGTATCAGGGTCGGCAGTCTTACCCATGATTGCGGTTTTGAGTAATGAACCAGGCTGGGAGTTTTTAAAAGCCTCAGGAATCTTTTGCAGGTGTTTAGAGTTAATTAGTTGATTCAGATGATTAGGTTAATAGCTCGTTTAGAGAACCTTTTCATGATATGCTAATTTTTTGAGATAGGAATTTTGGGTTTTCATGAGCTGTATGCCAAAATCATCAATATTAAAACAATAAAAGGCTTGAACTACTTCAGTTGTGTGTAATGAATCTAAAATATATGAAAGTCTAATGTTTATCAGTACATTACAGAAAATAATGAACTTTATCACAATATGCTAATTTTTTGAAAAGGACCTGTAGGTAATGGCATATGTTTCATGTTTGCATTGTGCACTCCCCACCAGGTACAATATTCTGATTGTTTGCATCATGTTTTTAAGCCCATAAATAATAATGTACTCTTTCAGATAAATTTATATTGTAATGTACTCATTCTAATATATTAAAATCATCTTAACATTGCTGGTAGGTTATCACTGCACAAATCAGCACACTCTCTACATTTAAAAAAAAAAAAATTAGAAGAGTTCTAAACTAATGCGCCGTCTTCACTGTACCTCACGCACACGTTTAGTCAGTCACACTGCACATGCGCACATTCTTTTTAGTGCTGCCCCGCAATTTTAGCAATAAAATTTAGCAGCTTAATCTACGGTGGCCGAGAGAGCTGAACACGCTGCAAATTAAGAAAACAACTTCATCAATTTGACAAATGCTCACAATACAAACAAATAAACAATCACACCGCAAATAAAATTCTTTATTTGGTTGTGTTGTGAATATTTGATGAAGACGTTTTCTTGATTTGCTGGTGCTTTTTCTATTTGCATGTGTTTTCTGAAGTTGCAGCATGTTGAGCTCTCTCGGCCACCGTATTAATCGTTGAAGAGCTACATTATACTTCTCAACAAGGAGCTGGTAACATCATCGTTTCTAAAGCAATTAAAGCCACAGCTTCACTGTTAATAGAGAAACACGGTAAAACAGTGGTATTTCATACAAACACAGCGCCTCTCTCTCTCTCCCTCATAAATGAACACTTGATGAATTACACTTCTGATAATAGAATATTGAAGTGGAGATCGCTAAACTGCAAGCTAACCGGTGTTTTCACAGAGCAAGCACGTTTATCCACAGTGGAGAGAGTGCTCGTACACATGGTTGTCAGGTTGACAAAAACAAGTAACACACTTAATAGATATTTGACAAGTGGGAAGCTCTGTTTCAGGGATTACATCTCTTTATGCTCTATTCGTTATTTTTTTAGAAACCTTGCACTTTTTTACTCCCTTTTAAATGGTGTTTTTGCATTCAAATTAAAGGGTTACTCAACCCCAAAATGAAAATTGTCATTAATCACTTACCCCCATGTTGTTCTAAACCCATAAAAGCTTTGTTCATCTTCGGAACACAATTTAAGATATTCAACTTTTTCTTCTCCTCCATGACACTTCCTGCAAGCGTGTTCATGAGTTCATGAGCAGACCACGACGCATGCGTACAGATGAAGCATGCCTCAGACGAGCGCAAACACAGCGCCTTCCGGGCTCTCTGTCTGTACGCTGGCCTCTACGTAAGCAAGTCACGGTGCGTGTGTCGTGCGTGATCTGAGGCACGCTTCATCTGTAGGCATGCATCATGGTCTGCTCGTGAACTCATGAATGCGCTTGCAGGAAGTGTCACGGAGGAGAAGAAAAAGTTGAATTAAGTCTGTATTTTGTTTTCTTTGCGCACAAAAAGCATTCTCGTCGCTTCATAAAATTCAGATTGAACCACTGATGGCAGATGGACTATTTTGATGATGTCTTTCATACTTTTCTGGGCTTTGACAGTATTAATTACTTGGCAGTCAATGGGACTGTCACAAGGTTTCATCCAAAATATCTTAAATTGTGTTTCAAAGACGAACGAAGCTTTTACGGGTTTGGAACGACATGGGGGTAAGTGATTAATGACAAAATTGTCATTTTGGGGTGGAGTAACCCTTTAAGCGTGGCCCACTGCAGCGCATGTGCCACGATATCGATACAGGGACAGCTATATTGATACTCGTATCGTCAAATCTCTGAGACGATACATCGTCGTATCGATGTATTGAACACAGCACTAGTAGGCTATGAGCCAAAACATGCCGTTTTTTTCTTTGTCCCTTTAAATGCAAATGAGTTGGTGCTCCCGGCACACTGGTCACCGGCAACACACAACAATCTCACGCACTGAGACTGTCAGAAACTCTCAAGCGATTGACTCACATTGCTTTCATATGCATTTTTTAAATACCCCATTCCTATTTACAATCATTCTGGTAGCACGTGAAGGCAGCATCAGTGAAAACAGGCAGAAACGAAAGGCAATTTGAAAACAAAATATTAAGCGCTTACTTTGTCTGGATCTGACGTTCACACACAAAGTGTTGGTATTAATCCCTCTTTCAGAATCAGACTTTGCAAAACTCCAGTGTTGAAATGACCCTCGTTTGTGAGGCAGTCCAGTGTAAAATGATTGGCATGACTTCATAGATTTTTTTCGGTACATTTCCTTCGAAAATGAAACTTAACCACAGTGTCCTTAGCGGCTCAGATGGAGGGAGTCTATGGAGCTCATATGTTCAATGGTCCATCCCAAAACACAACACTTGTAATGCATCTTTGATGCTGACATTGTACATCTCCAGTAATGGCGGACTGCTGCTTCTCACTCAGGCCTGTCTCTATGCTAATAGGGCAGAGAGCGTCACAAATGGGTGGGACTTTTTCCCCTCAGTGACGTGTCAAAAGGGAGAAATCTGGAATCGCTTGTTCTGAGAGACCGTTTATGATTTATTGGGATTATAAAAAAATTAGTGGGTGGATTTTTACCATTACAGGCTGATTGTTTTCACACACTGCAGCCACACAACTGTTCAAACACCTTATAAAAGTGATTTTTGCATAATAGGTCCCCTTTAAATCTGAAAAAGAAAGCATGATGTTATATAAGAGTAGTGTTGTCAGATGTACCGACCGTGATACCATTCGATACTGAAATTTTAAAAAACGTCCATTTCCCACGAAGATTTGAGCACTGTTGAGCAGATTCTTAAACAGCGCTGATTGGTCATTGTGTTCACGCACAAAAGAGTTATGTCTGTGATTGGCTACAGTGATCATAGCTTCATGCTCTTCACCAAGCGCTCATACAGAAGCACACAGGAGCGTTTGAGAGCCACGTCTATCAGCAGATCTAAATATGTGCAGATATATTAGGGATCTGCTGACGGTGACAGATCAGCTGATAGACACGGCTGATAGAATCTGCTCAACAGTGCTCAAATCTTCGCGGGAAACGGACGTTTTTAAAATTTCAGTACCAAATGGTATCATGGTTGGTACTTCTGACAATACTACTTAAGAGCAAGTCAATTCACTTGTTATATACAATATTTATAATACTGTTAAAATTACATATAGTTAATCAAGATCATTAGGATCAATGAAAAATTGTAGTCAGGTGTGTTGGCGCTAAACTCTGCATGAAGAGGAATAAATACTACCTCTGAACTATGGCCATTGCTTAAATCTGATTTTCTATGAAACTACATAACATTCAAGTAACAAGTTTCTCTTGTAGAATAAAGAGCTTAATTTTTTTCAATGATAATTTCTTTAAAGCTGCAAATTCACCTTGTAAACACAAGGTGTAGGTTTTTTGTGATTGTGTTTCATTGGGAACAGGCTAAATTGAATGGAGATCAGTTACATTCATCAAATTTAACACAGATTAAGGGATATGAATGATTACCTGATTAAGCAGTAATCAGGGAGCAGGACACAAGGCATAGGATAGTGTCAAATCCCAGGTCAGATGATTATCCTGTCAACTACAGCTCAATGTGTAATCAATCATCATTATCAGGAAGGTGTTTCTCATTTTTTTAATTGTCCATACTCATCTGCCTTAACTCCTACTAAAGGAAAGAAGGCAAGGTGCTCTGTAAGCATTGAGTAGTAAATGCAATATGTGGGGTATGTGTAAAGTATGATATTCTTGCTCACGTTCATGTCAATTACACTTCAAGAAATCTGTTAGGCTAAATGTTGTTGTAACTTTAACCAGAATATTCCTAATAAATATCATTAAAGCAAGCATGCACTTTTTAAAAATTTTGAAAAATGGATGGCTTATTCAAGCACTTTAATAACTTTAATGTATCTTAATAGATTCTGAAACAAATAAAATGCAAATAACAAGCACGCAAAACAAAGGAATAGAGAAATAATAAGATAGATGCACTATTGTTTGAAACCCAGATTCATGCCTGTCAGGCGGTTCAACAAACCAGACTTCTGTATTGGATCCACCAGTGTTTTCTTTCTAATAAGGAAGAATCAATTAGACTCTTGAGAAGTGCATATGCAGAACCAAAATGGGCATTAACCAATCAGTACGCATTTTCAAACTCCAACTGGTGTTTTCAACCATTTTTAAACAGACTTATTAAAAATGACTTATGAAGGCCCAGCCCAAAACCAAGCCCCAATTAAAAATGTCCATCATGGTTTGACACACCCCACTGATTGAGACACACCCACTAGTGTTCTGCGGAGATACATGCCTGCATGATCTTGTGCTCATCAACTACAAATGACTGTTAGTTCAATGTCACTGTCTTTACCCATGCATGCTGTAGATTTCCATTAAAATGTCAATGTTGATCCAACATACATTAAACACTGAAATGTCAATCTCAACCAAAATGATGGTTTGGATCAAAACTCAACTTTGGATTGTCACCATGTTATCCGGAAAGTTTATCAGAGAAGAAGAACTTCAGCTTTCAAAATTCATGTTTCATTTAAAGATCCCATTAAATCAATATCTTTTAGTCCACGTCTACATGCTTGTGAACATGTAAAAGATGACAAAACAAGCAAATATATGCACTTAAAATTTGCTAACAAGCTAACAAACTGGCTTTAATGATAATCACTTATTATTTTATATGATTTATGATTTCTATAATTACTACATGATTTATTAGCAATTTGAGTTCAATAATTATAAAGCATTTAATTTAAATGAATATTAATATATACAGATCATATGTAAAATAAGCTGTAGAATCAATAGATAACGCTTTAACAATTACTACATGTGACCTGTTTGAGTCTCTATCGCTAAATATTATTGACTATATAAACTTCAAAAGTTCCACTTGTGACTGCACTGATAGAGATAACTTCTTTTACATGTCCTCTTTCATGGACACTACTTTCTTCATTGTAAATGCGTGTTTAAATTCCTCATTCTTCAATCTCTTAACCTTTAGCAAAAAAGTTTTTGATCTCGTTGACTCGCGAGAAGTGAATCACACTTGCTCTGTGTTGCACAGCATGTGATTGGCTGTTCGCCACTAATGTCACACATTAATGTGCACACGCTTCACAAACTCAGGATCAAAGCCTAAGTTGACAAAGTTGATGATCAGCCTCATGGTACCAACAAAGCCGGATTGGAGTGGTTTGGTTTTGTTAACTCGAAACTAATCCTGAAACTCTGAATTTGTTCAGCTACCATCATGGTACAAGCCGCTGTTGATCTGTGTGTTTTGTTGTGTTTTCTCAGATCCCTCAGTCTCAGTCAGATGCAAATGACACAGCGCAGGATCTGGAATCACTGACTTATATCACTTATATCGGCTGCGGCATCTCCATGTTTTTTCTGTCCATCGCTTTATTCATGCATTTCCTGCTGCGGTAGATTATCTTCATATATAATTTGTTTTGTTTACTTTAAAAAGTTGCAAAGGTTACAAGAACAGTTGTTTTTATATTTTAATAGGAAAGCCAAATCAAATCAGGCCACAAAGATCTTGATGAACATGTTTGTGGCTTTGTTTCTACTGAATGGCTCGTTTTTGTCAAACGAGAGCGTGGCTAACACACAAGACAACGCTGCGTGCGTCTTCATAGCGCTGCTCCTGCATTACTCCATGCTGGCCTCATTCACCTGGTTCTTCATTCAAGCTCTTCATATGTACTTATGGCTCATCAGACAGAATGTCACCATCACAAACTACATGAGGAAGATCACCGTGTTGGGCTGGGGTGAGTTACAGCAACAAAACACCTATTAAAATAAACCTGTCTCAAACCATCTAGTACAAGTTCACCAGAAAAAGAAAATATATTGCACATGAGTCACATGAACTACTATCATGATTTATGGTGGTTTTGTCCTTTTCTTGAGCTGCTCCTTTAAAAGCATCTGAACACTTATATTAATATCTTTGAGATACTATTAATTTTTATTAATATTTTGTATCAATTTTATTTTGTTTTCATTTTAATTGTAAAGTTTTAGTATTGGGGGCATTTTACTATTTCTAAATACAGTTTTTGTCATTTTTATTTTTTGTAAATATGTCTATATAGTTTTTTTTACATTTTATTTTGGTTTTAATTTATTTTATAGTTATTTTAGCATATCAGGTTAAAATACATGAAAATGGGAAATGTTGCTTCGGCATCTAGCTGAAATGAAATGTATTTTTCAGTAACAAAAATTATATTTTTGAGTTTAGTTTTTTTACTATAATAACCCTTGTCTCTGTGTGTTTTCAGCGTTTCCCGCTCCAATAGTCATAGCTATCGCTTCTGTAGGTGAATATAAAACACTGATCCTTAAAACATCATCTGAAAAAATTTCACAAATGTAAGTTTTGTAAAATTAAATGTAAATGTATACTTATGCATGTCTTCTAATTGTCTTCTTAATTATATTTCATTCTTTTCTAACTACAGGTGCTGGATTACAAATCCTTACATTCTCTACACAGTGAACATCGGCTACTATGCTTTAGTTTTCATCTTCACGACAGGAATCTTCATCACTATCTTAACTAGGATTGTCCAGGCCAGACGCTTAAGAGCGACTGATGGCAAGAGAAAGACGTTCAGAAAGCAGCTGATGATGGTGTTGAGTTTGTTCCTGCTCTTCGGTCTGACGTGGTCTGTGGCGTTCTTCAGTTATGGACCGATGCGCATTCCCTCATATTACATCTTCACTGTGTTGAACTCGTTTCAGGGTGAGAAACAATTACATGCATCATTGCATCTGGCTTAGTAGAACGCTTATGTTTCCTACAGATTTCAGAAAATTATTTAAATTAAATATCTAAATAAAATGCTTTTAAATAGTATTTTATTATTATTAATTCAATCATTTTTAAAATTATTTAAAAAAACATTTGATTACAATGGGTTATAAAAGCTGTTGAAATATTCTGATCCTTTTTTCAGGGTTTTTCCTGTTCTTGTATTATTACCACATTCACAATGACATTGCTGGTCATTTCTCTGATGATCCAAGAAGCTCTGGCTCCACCACAACCATGGTTCCACCCAACATGAATGGTCTGGAAAATGTTTACAAATAACCTGATTAAGACAGAAAACCACACTGTCTCTTAGTTTCTATGACAGCTGATAAGTTAACAGCAGATTTCCAGAATAGTAGTACAGTCGTGTACTACAATATGCTTTACAGTTTAATATGCATGTTTAATAATATTCTGTATGGTGATGGGACTATAACTCATAATGGGATCATAAGCGGGAGCATTAGCTTTTAAGATATTTTAAACAAAACTAATTTAACGTACATGAAGCTACTTTACAAGTCATACATTGTCGCATCTGTGAGTTTAGGGTAACTAACTACAGTTATGAAATATAGTTTGTTTGACTGACTTATGAATGTTTAAACTGTGTAATGAACAGCATTTCATTTATTATTAGTTGTTTTGGTTCAAATAATTGTAATTAAGGTACATCTTTCTGACAGTTTAACACTTAAAATGATTCAATACTATTAATAACCATGATACTTTTTCTTTTGCAGTGCATTAATGATAATATTAACTATTTTCTTCATGCATTTGTGAATTAAATACAATATTTTAATTTATTTTGTCGTTCTACATGTAAATATATCAGTGGTAGGCTACTATATTTTCATCTTTCTAATTGAAAATATGGTATTTGATATGTATTTTTTGTAGAGTGATATATGGTTGTGGGCCACTAGAGCGCGCTGTGAGGTCTCAGATTGCAATGTGTAACTCATGGATGAGCTGAAGATGTGAATGAGATCTCAGACAGAGACTGTTTTTTTATGTCACTGAGGAACGCGAATGTTGTTTTTATTAATCAAAAGTGATATTAAAGACATTTATATAATGCTGTAAAATATTTCTATTTCAAATAAATGCGGTTCAGAATTTAAATGAGTGCATAAATTGTAAAACCATTTCCAAACTGTGTTTTGCCTTACCCTACAATGCTAAGGTAAGCCTATAATGATTATTTATCATTTAGAGCTGTCGGGGCAGATTTCGCGGGAAACTGCATTCTTCCTTTATTTGTCCTTTAGTTTTTTTAAAATTCAGCCTTGCATGACAAAAATAAATTATATTTTAAGATGCATTTAAATGGAAATAAGTTATTTGAAATTGTAATAATATCTAACTAATTTTAATGTATTTTTGGTCAAATAAATGCAGCCTTGTTGACAGGGGCGGCGCCAGAGAATTTTGAACGCAGGTGCTGAGGGGGTGCTAGATCAATGACAGGGGGAGCTGGGCAATTAGTAAATATGACCAAAACAGGTTGTTGTTGTTATTATTATTATTTTTTTTAAATATTAATAAATAAAATCGCTATATAGGCGCATTTCAAATGTTTATGAGGTATTATCGCGCTTAGCCTATGACATGGGGGCGCGCACGCAATCATTTTTATTTATTTTTTTCCTGCGGAAAGAGCTTACTCCTGTCATTTTTGGATGTGCTTTCTGTCGTCTCATGCAGTCTCCATGAATAGAGTGCGTCACAACAATGAACCAGCTCACAGACATAAGAAATAAACCAAATTAAAACAAACAAAAAAATAAAAATCTTGTCTGATTATGTAGTCCAGGTGCATTTCTCTATTAAAGGCACGTCCACTGTGGAGATGGCGAGTCTGAGAAAGCACTAGTTTATTAATAAATAATTAAAATGTCTTCTTTTTCCCCTGATGCATTCATAATCATTACTTTAGCCGGTGTTTTGCGGCAAGGTTTATGCGTACGTTTGAGCGCGGAATAATACGCCTAAATGCATATATTAAAGGATGGTTTAGTAGGTTATTATATTAATCAATTTAATATAAACGTGCGACTGTTTGATTAGAAAAATCTTTAGTCAGGGGCAGGCCTACTTGGCACAAGGAACCGATCCATTTTTTTAAATAAAATGCTGACATTACGTGCAACTGCAAATCACGTTGTATTGCATTGCAGTATTTATGCATGTGTAATTAGTCAAATGTTTTTATTTTATTTCATTTTTTATGGGGGTGCTTTGGTTTTTCTTGGGGGTGCTGGAGCACCTGCTAGCCCCTCTCTAGCGCCGCCCATGCTTGCTGAGCAGATGAGATTTCTTTCAAAAACAAGACCTTGAGATTTGAGGATGCAGGACTATTTTAATAAACGTACCAACAATACATTGCATGCACAGTCGGCCTATATTATATTCCATGTTTACCGGCGAAAAACTGTTGATTCTTAGGAAAGCACCAATTTTTAGAATAAAGTTTTGTGCAATCTTCAAAACCTCGTACTTATGAGTAAAAGACCACAGCGTCCAGTCAGAGATGTTTGTTAGCCTGGATTCTTAATGCTCATCTGCCTGGACAAGATATGGCAGAACCCTCCCTGTGTGGCTTGAGTTCTTCTCCTCCAAATCATCTCGCTGGAGACAGTGACCAGGAAAAGGACTGCGGTCAGTGAGTATCTCAGACATGTTTACATGGATCAGATTTTCAGTCTGATGTGGCAGGAGTGGAATCGTATCAGGAAATAGTTGGGAAAAGACATTGTCCGTGGCATGTCTATTGAGCAACATGAGTTTTTTAATATAAGACAGGATTCGGTCTAAATGCTGCTGAAGGCTTCGGTTCGGCTTTGAGAGCTAAACGGGAGTCTGGCAGAGTGATACGTACAGAATGAGCGCTGTTTGTTTATCTGCAGATGATTAATAGTCTGAATTATTACTAGTGCCAAACCACAAGTGGGTAATTACTGCCATACACGTCTCTCTATCCTTTTGTCAAGTGCACAATGTGGTTGATAAAAGAATAGTAGCAAGTCAAAGCTTAAGCAAATATAGCCTACTCCATTTCTGACCATTTAAATATATAAATCGACACTATGTAGGCCTAATTTTTTTTGCTCTAAATTAAGAAAATTAGAAGTGAATAATATGTGAGTACAACATTAAACTACCTTCCAAAATATGTTTTTGCACTAATTCAAAACTGTAAGCTTATAATAAACCTATAATATTTATATAAATCTGTCGGGACGGATTTCCCGGGAAAATGCTTACTTCCTCATTTGCATTTCTCAGGAAAGAAGGGTGGGATAAGTGATGGGAGAAAATTTGAATGAATTGAATCAATTGCATAATGATTCACTGTTTCGAAGCGTTTGAAACGCTATACTCTGGTGACTCCTGCTGGTCAGAACGATGTAAATGGAATGAAAACTCAAGCTATTGAGCCAAACACGCATAAAACACCTTTTACAAGCCAACTGCAAATGTTTCACTGAAAGTGTAATCTAATAAATGCAATAAACAAATCATTTACATCATATAAAGTTGTATTGTTTTTTTATGGAGGGCTTGGTCAAGACTAACTACTCTTCCTTTTTATTACAGAAAACCATCATTAAAATATCTACAAAATTATAAAACTGATCCAAGATAAGGCAAAAACCATATGTGACCCTGGACCACAAAACCAGTCTTAAGTCACTGGGGTATATTTGTAGCAATAGCCAAAAATACATTGTATGGGTCAAAATTATCGAT
>JAFVLL020014448.1:0-64488 GCA_021397915.2 Tor tambroides | reverse complement strand
ATCAGTGTTTGCAATATCGTGATAATGTTGGTTGGTTTGGTTCAAGACTTACAAGATTTTACTGATTTTTTTTTTTTAAGAAATCACTATTGAGAAATAAAAGGGAAAAAAAACTTCCAGAACCAAGACAGCTAAAAAAGTAGGTGGTCACTGTTGAGTATTATAAAATCCTGCTTTTTAAATTATGGGTTTTCTTTTATTATACAATATTTACACACAGAATTCTGTGTTAAATGGTAAAAAGTCATTGTTGGTATTTAAGAATGGAGGAAGAATGCTGTGACAGATGGAACCGATTGAGATAAGATGAATGAATGCATTGGATGGATTGATGGGTTTTACTCACCCTTCTTAAAGAGACGAACAAGAAGATTGGGATGCAAACCATAGGAATGACTGTGAGCAAAGGTGCCAACTTGTAACTCCAGTCTGGCACAAATTGATCAGCTGAAGACACAGATTTACTACCCAGCAGGTTATATAGCAGAGTAGCCTAAGGGGGAAAAAGAGACAAATTCCTGTACTTCCAAATGGTCTTTTTTTTTCGACTTGATAAAAAACTGACACAAATTACATACAACTACACAAAATATATACAACATCCTGACCATAAAACAGTACATGTACCATGTTGATGTAAAGACCTTGAAGAGCCTGAGCTCTTCAATCACTGAATCATTGTATTCATCATTTGGAAATTGTAAATGAATATCTATTTAAAGTAGCTATAGTCTGCCACTTGTTCTTTTTAAGCTTAAAAAAATCCATCAAATAAAAGAGACAGAAGACTCCAAAAAGCTCCAAACCATGACATATAAACTGCTCAGATTAATGAATGTATTGAAGGAACGGATGCATAGCTGGATGGCAAATGAAACATGAAACAATCACTGATGAACTAATGAGAAAACAATGCAGATCTTTGAAAAAATAAACAGTTACAGAAGAGTGAGAGAGAGCCAGAGAGAGACAAAATGTGAACTCACAGCACAGATGAGAGGGGTAATGAAGAGCCAGCAGTACTTCAGCACAGGGAATGGTGCGTATCCTATCATATCCTCAATGTTGTCATAGAAACGGTTTGCACCTGCAAACCAGCCATTTGCGTGACATTTTTTTTTATTGTTTACCTTTCTCTCATTTTTAAAATGCATGTCTTATTGCAGTTATTATACACAGTATTAGTTTTTTGAGTAGCAAACTTTAAACACCAAGGGAAGTTTTATGAACAAAGTATAGGGCTAAAAGATTAACTCACTCAACTTAAACTAGTTTAAGAATATGCATATGTTCAATACTCACCCATAATTGATATTCATTATAATGTAATTACATTGTAATAAACATATAGTACATAGTAATTACATAGTAATTACTTGCTGTAATTTAGAAAAGTTATTGTATTAAACATTTTTTGAAATACACTATAAAGTTTTGTCATATAAATTAATGTTGTTTTTTTTCAGTTGGTTGCATTTAGTGGAAATGTCCTTAGAGTCACAGTGAAACAGCATTCACAGCCCATTTTACTTTATATTCAATAAAAATTTTAAAAACAGCACACTTTACAGAGTATTGCATGTATGTGTATTGTAGCGTCTCTTACCATAAACCCATGCGACAACAATCGTCTCAAAGCAGGCGATAAAGAGCAGGTTAGTTCCACTCGGGCCATAGGTGTCCATCACATTAAACAAATGGAATCCTCCCTAAAATACACCATGCTGTAAAGTTAGAAAATATCTCATTTCTAATATCTATTTTCTTTTTTTTTCTCTCTATACCTTTGTGATGAATGGCAGACCCAGTAAGAAGCAGATGACGGCGATTCCTAACACCAAAAGCTCTCGCCGCTTCCTTAGAACTCCAGGAAATAGGTCTGTAAGAGCTGTGGCTAAACTCTCCACGCACACAAACTTCAAAAGACATGAATATACACATTTATCAAAATGGACATAAGACTCGTGGACATATGTGACCCTGGACCACAAAACCAGTCATAAGTGTCAGTTTTTCGAAATTGAGATTTATACATCATCTGAAAGCTGAATAAATAAGCTTTCCATTGATGTATGGTTTGTTAGGATAGGACAATATTTGGCCGAGATACAACTATCTGAAAATCTGGAATCTGAGGGTGCAAAAAAATCTAAATATTGAGAAAATCACCTTTAAATTTGTCCAAATGAAGTTCTTAGCAATGCATATCATAAATCAAAAAGGAAGTTTTTATATTTACAGTAGGAAATTTACAAAATATCTTCACGGAACATGATCTTTACTTAATATCCTAATGATTTTTGGTATAAAAGAAAAATGGATAATTCTGACCCATACAATGTATTTTTGGCTATTGCTACAAATATACCCCAGCGACTTAAGACTGGTTTTGTGGTCCAGGGTCACATATATCATAAAATATCGTGTTATATTTACTATGTGATGTTGAACAACCTTACCTGGCTGTCAAGGCCCAGAAGAAGTACCATAAAAAAGAAAAGAACAGACCAGAACTGGGGTCCAGGTAACAGAGAGAGGGCTCTAGGATATGCTATGAATGCTAGTCCAGGACCTGAAATAAAAATAAAATAAAAATGTTTATCATTGTTGCATAACCCTAAAATATTTTCCATTTAATTATTTTAAACAAGTCATCTGAAATATTTAATTCATAAATTACATTTTACATTTACTTATAAATTATTTTGTGTCCAAAGAAACATTCAGACATATATAGGACACAAGTGTTGGCCTGAGATGCTCTCTTGTGGTGGATAGCAACATAGCAGGAGACTATGATACACTACATGGTCAAAAGTGGCCATGCTTGCAGTTGGATTGCCAATTTATCCTGAAAGTGTTCAGCGAGCTTCAGATCTGAGCTTTGTGCAGGTCTTCCCCACTAGAATCAGTATTCGATGTGCGTAGAGGCATAAAAGTCACCGGATTCTTTGATACGCCACACTGCACTGTAAATGTTTGTTTAAGGAGACTGAAAACAGCATCTGTTACCCATTAATTAGAAGGCAGTGTCCACATGTTTTGTGCCATGTATAATGTAGACCCATATATGGAGCCCCTTAAAGTGTAGAAAATTAAATAGGAGGAAAAATGCAAGTTTTGTGAGAGAACGCAATACTTTTGTAAGAGAATACAAGTGTTTTGTGAGAGAACGCAAAGTTTCTTTGGGGAATGTAGTACTTTTGTAAGCAAATCCAAAAGCACTGAAATATAATGTTTCCTCCCATCTCATATTTTGTTTCATCACAATGTCCCCTTAGGAGCTGCATACCCATAAATAATGCAGTGTACTATATTATATCTAGACAGCTTATATAGTCTTATCATAACAATATTTACCTGATGATGCTATGTCTTCCATGGGTAAACCTAACTGATGGGCCATGAACCCCAGAATAGAAAAGACAACAAATCCAGCAAAGATGCTGGTGGAGCTGTTCAGAATACAGAGTGCTATACAGTCCCTGTGGAACACAGAATATGGAAATAACAATAAATGATGAAATGCAGATGACTGTGATATGTATCAGTGTGTGGGGTGCAGGAGGTTACTGACTTGTAGCAGTCATTGTTGTATTTGTTATAACTGCCCAGCGCTGTTAGGACTCCTTGACAAACAGCGTAGGAGAAAAACACCTGAGTGCCTGCATCACGCCATACCTGCAGAAAATGAGATAAAGAAGCGTAATAAAATTTAGTTTAATATTTGGGTGGAATTTGACCTGGACATTTCTTTATGAGATTCACAAATTCACTGTAGACATCCAGTTTTGATTACACCAGTTTGAGCAATGCACTCCTCGAATGGGCCTCTAGTCTGCACATCTGGTTACTATAAGCAGGGTTAGAGGGCTGACATCCTCCAATTCAGTTTCGTAATGCTAGTGTTTATTCACTTTTCTTAGACTCTATATGCATGATACCCTATCCGCCTACAAACACACTTCCTGTGTGAGTACACTGTCTCTGAGAAGGCAAGGGAAAGTAAAAAAGAAAATAATCAACAGTACAAAATTTTATAATTTTATACTGTCCTACGGTGACACTAATAGACGCCGTTTGGATGGCAACATCTATATGCCTCTCATTGTGTTTTCATTGAGGTCCCAAACAGGGCTGAAACTGTGATTTCGGAGTTAGAAGAAAGTTAAATCTGGCCATGATTCTGATGTATTCTGATCTTCTACCAAAAAAACAAAAAAAATGCCTTGAAGTGGTTTTCTGAGTATGCTAAACTGATCTAAAATGTGTGTACTGGGTCAAACAAAAACTGGACTAGAACATACATGTGTCACAGTTGGTTGCAGGGAGGAAGATTTTAAGTTGGATCTATTTGCAAGTAGTTTTCTTAAAACTCAAAAAGCAAAAGATAATCCAAAAAGACAAGCATGACGAAAAGCAAACTAACTTTACAATGAAGAGGACAGACAATAAATAACAGAAACTGAGGGCTATATATATATATATATATATATATATATATATTATACAAAGAAACAAATATATACATACAACAATTCTTTCTGGTCCTCGAATCTGATTGGCTGAGAGCCTTTTCCAGGCATGCAATACTCTAGTCACAAAAAACACCAACCGTTTCACCGTTTGTATCACTTCGCTTGTGGTAATTCTCACAGACAGTGTCATGGCGGATGCCCAAATCCACTATAATTTTATAAATAATACAGCTTTTGTGTCATAGAAGAATGTAGTTTTATTAGTTTTTTTTAGGCAATAATGTAGTTGTTTAGACTTAAAATATGAGGTTTGTTAATAAAGATAACGTCTAACTGAAAATTTTCTTCAGCATTTTTGGAGCTCCAGGGCGTCAGCGTCCGTTCAACGCTCATTAACCCGCCGAGAGCAGCCTTACCTCAGCCAGATCTTCTGGAATTTACCAGATGTCTGATGTCTCTATAGTCTTTGGTCTCATTAATCTATTCTTTGTTCCAGAGCAAACAGTTTTGGCTGAGGGCAAAATCTCATCACATTATATTTTATATAACTTTAATGCTGTATATCAGAGTGCTGCCTTTGTACTTTTTACTGAATGGCCAAGTAACTTTTATGATGGCTGTTGTAATTAAGTTTTATACAAATAATAGTATTTCATTAATAATAGTAATTGGTATTCAGAAAAGGTGATGGTGATTTTAGTTACTTGGCCTGTGGCCTCATGCAATATTGCTGATATAGTTGTGTAAAGACAATTCTATTCCATCCATCCATTCTCCAAACTGCCTATACTCTGTAGGGTCGCAAGGATGGAGCCTATTTCAGAGTCTCAGGCCACAGGCTGACGACACCCTGGACAGATGGCAAGTCAATTCTATTATTCAGTTCTATCCTAAAATTAATTCTAATGCCAAAAGCTACAAAAATATCAGTATATACATGAATTCATATTAGTTTCAGAAACAACAAGCACTGAGTGGAAGCTTTGCTTCTTTTTTTCTGAAGTCTACCAGGCAAAACCGGTGATAGTGGAGGGGTGGAGGACACCCTATAACAACCCTGTGATTGTTACACAATTCCAAGATCTCTTCTCTTCTGCCTCCCTGCCTCTTTTTTGCAGCTGCCTTGTACAATTCCAACAAACTTATTTTTTTACACCTCCCTATTGTACTGCATATCCAGAACAAACCCCACAAGACAACCGTGGCTCCCCTCCAAAAACCAAAAGCACCTCCCACACAATACATCGCCTTTTCGCCTCATTTTCTCGCCAATCTTTATTTTGTTTTGTGGTGAAAGCAAAGAAAATCCCTCTCTAAGAAAATAGTTTTGTCACTTGCATTGTGGAACTCCTCTCACAAAAAACAAAGAAATTCTGTACAAACTCTTTTAGAAAACAAAAGTTACATGTTTTGGTGTCCATGTGCATCTGTTTTTCCCTCTAGTTCTATATACAGACCCAGTGATAGCAGCTATGCCTGGGGCTCAGAGAAACAAACCTCCCTGTCTGGAATCATTACAAAGTCATCATAGTCAGTGAGTTCTTAAGACCATTAATAGGTCATTTTCCTGGAAACAGTATGCTCCTTTATAGATTACGATCCAACCAGACCACCCGCATGACCCAGATTTACACATTTGGACATTTCTACACATGCCACATGAATAAAACAGAATATTTACTGTTTTACGAGTCATCACAGCAATGTACTGTTCCATTAATTAGACGTAACATGTAAAGCGCATGACAAATCCAACTATACAGGAATGCTAGACATGCCATCTAACTATTCTAGAATGCCATTTTGGAATTACAACCATTCAAGTACATAATTATAAATGTGAAATTAGATTCCTTTTAAATGCATATTTCTGGTCTTATTGTGTATATTTTACATCATTCCAAAATGTGCACGTCATTCCAAACTGAAAATGTTTGACTGCGTAATCTTATTCAAAATGTCATCAGCATCTGAAACATCTTTCTGCATCTTTCTTCTTTTTTTTTTCCAGTTTCATTTTGAACACTGCCATCCAGCCACCTGCTTTTTAGAGCTCAGGTAAGTAGGCAAGTTTTATCATATATTTCCATGCCATAAAATTGCATCTTGAAACAATCAACAGCTTTGTCGCATTGTAATTCATTAAAGTGATCATGTATCTCCATCAGATCCACAAGAAATAGTAGAGCACTGGGATAGTCATTTCAGCTGTATTCGGGACATTATCAATTAACCTCAGATACTATTTAGGACAGATAGCATGCAAAATGGGAAGTAGGGATTGTGTGCACTTACATCAGGATTAGAGAGTTTACTGATATCAGGATACAGGTAATAAGTAATTCCAGTTGCAGCTCCTGGCAGAGTCACTCCTCTGATGAAAAGGATGAACAGCATTAAGTAGGGGAACGTAGCAGTGAAGTACACAACCTGCAAAACAATGACAAACAACACATCCATATCATGTTAGTTGACTTTTCCCAAATATTCCAGTGTTATCCTGAACTTTTGGCAGTGTTACATATAAAGAGATTCCCATAGACTAGCAGACACATGAAGAAAATCATAGACGATTAGCCATTAAGGCATTAGCTATTAACCACTTAGACACGTTCTAAGCAACCACTCAAAATACCTTAGCAACATCCAGAATGCCACAGAAACCACTCTGAACATCAATGGATTAGCAAATACTGGGAAATTCCAACATCGCAGTGGCACATTTTTCAAAAACAACCTGCATGTACATTTTCTTCTGAAAATATTTTGTTACTTATAATGTTCTATTTTGTTTACTTCTTATGTAGACATTGTTATGATGTTTAAACTAGATTTTCTGAGGAAAATAAGTGAGTGGGGCTTGAACATACAAAACTAACCGCTATTATGATAAGGTGTTGTGGGCGGTTGCTAGTATGTTGCTATACAGTTGCTAAGGTATGATGAATGCATCCCTGATAGCACACATATTGCAGAGATGTATATTTGATGATTGTGTTTTTGTGTGGCATCTGCAATAAGTCTTTAAAATGTTTTCTGACTAAATTTAAATAAACATTTAGAAAACAACCTAGGCTCTTTGGGAAAACACACCTATGGTGACATTTCTGAAAAATTATGTTACATGCATGTCCAGTAAATGGTGCTAAAATAAGGTGACCAGAAATGCCACTTCCCGGGAACAGAGCAGTTTCGAATCGCTCTCGCGGTACTTTGATGTCATACAATGATCGATCTGTGCGGCGCAAACAGCCAAAAACTGGCAATTTTAGGCAATATAGAAATTCTGGGTAGAACATGCCTCCAGGAAGTGTCACGTCTGGTCACCTTAAATGCTAAAAGCATGTTCAGTTTTATCTGAAAAAGATGAACATTAAACTGGCAAAAATTTATTACATTGCTTGTTGCCGATGAGTGGTGCTAAAATGTTAATAGTGTTGAAAATAACATACTCCCCTAAGCCTAACTGATAATGTTAACAAAAGCAAACCTGAGATAAAGAAAAAGTTATTTATGATGCAACCTTGTGATTTTAGCTTCTACATCTTTTAAACTCTTTTATTATGATTCATGTTTCATGGGAATTTTACCAGCTGTACCAGGTGGGCTACTGAGCAAGTTTACTACATCAGAAAAGCCATATATGAAACCAGTAATGTGATGCACATGTCAACATGTTCTAGTTTGTAAATCAAGCACTATGGTAAAAAAATTTTGAGGTCAAAACAGCATTGTGGAAGGAATTGTGTAAAAAATGTTACTACGGTATGTGCTTTGCTGCTGCTAGTTGTTTGCTAAGCTGTAAAGTTTTTTTTTTTTATAGCATGCTGCTATGCAGTTGCAACTGTAGGTTGCTGTAGGTGGTTTCTTGAGTGTTTATATGCAGCTGTTGAGATGTTCTGGACTGTTTTTGTGTGATATTACATTGTTGGATGATGTGTGTTGTTGCAGTGCTGTTGCTAAAATGTTTTGAATGACTACTATTTGGTACTATTTGGTTGTAAGTGTGTTGATTGGGAATTGCAAGGTGGTTGCTAGTGTTTTATGGATGGTTGCTCAAAAAAGTACAAAGATTCCAGTCCCTAACTACTGTATGGCTCAGGTCCTTCAGTGTAAGTCTATGGGTTTTTAGTGTTTGTTTAAGTACAATTACGATATTGTTTACTCTTGATTATTTCACTGGCAGACAGATGTGCATGAGTATCAGCTGACCTTGCCTGTGGTCTTGACTCCTTTAAAGATGCAGAAATAACAGATGACCCAAGCCAAAAGAAGACACATGGCAAGATCAGCATTTACACTCCCTAGACCACCAGTGTTCGCCACCCGCAACATACGATGGCTGAGGGTACACACAAAAACACACAAATATTATAAACAACACTTTTTTTCAGCTCCATGCATGTCAAGTCTCAAAATCTTAGATTTCTAGTTTTAGGATAAACCTAGGCCTATAAACACAAATATACCCATGCTAGATACAGATATATCTTTGTTGTTATTTAATTTTGTGGGTTTTAGTTTAGGAAACTGCACAGACTATAAACATATTGTTTTCATTGAGTTCACTGGCTCTGTGGTTCAGCCCAGATTTCTCAATAACCCATGTCTGCCTGATGAAACATTAAAAGACTTTTTCTCACAGATGTTGGATGTTTTTCATTTTTTCTCAAGACTTGGAAGAGAACTAACCCTAAATTATGTCAGCTTTCTGACATTACCAAATCATTTCGTAAGTAGCTGAATGACGGTAAAGCAAATTCCATGTTGTTAAAATAGGAAATATGGAGGTGTTTTTATAAGGACTTATTGCTGCCTCACACTGTATGACTGTAACCTGTAATGTAATATAATTATAGTGATTTGGAAACAAACAAATGAATAAGTTTGGAATTGCATTGTAACAATCACAGTTTCAAATTGTTCAAAGAAATGTGTAGCACTAATGCATATACAGTATTTGAAATGTTTAAGTAACAAATGATATAACTTACAACCAGTACTCTTGTTCTGGGGAGATCAATTTAAAAGGCGGCCATCCAGATTCATTTTGAAAACTGATGAAAGAAAGACATAAGGAGATTGTGAGTTCACCACAGCTTTTCAAGGGCATTCTTTTCAACCAAAAGCAGATGTTTCTGTGTTATGATAAGTTATATACACTAAAACCTTGTTCTTTCTATTCTGAAACACAGTCTAGAAAGAAAAATTGTGTAACCGAACCTTAATTAGTTTGCTGATTTAAGATGGTCTAGTTGGTCTCGAAATAACGTTTTAAGCTATTTTCTTTCAGTAATACATTAACAGAAAAACACAAAGCTTATTATATGAAGAGCTATATAATATTACTTTTAGAACATACATTAACGGATTTCAGTGAAATGTTAAAAAATCTCTATTATTAGGCCTTTTTCAAATACACCTGCATTAGTCTGTGTTCTTTTCATTTTCCTGTTATGTGAGTCCAAACAAAGAATAAATCATTCTTTCTAAATGCATTACAAAAGGGTCTTTGTTTAGGCAACTTTTCAAACAAATGTGTTTGCAATCTTCTAAAGTCTGAATCCAAAGAACATCTTCCATGACCCTGTAAACATCCGGGAGAACAACAGAAGTGTTTTGATTTTGTACTCTTTTGTTAAGTGAGGTTACCTCATGCTGTAGTTGTCACCATATTTATCCGTTTCATTGTAGAGGAAAGACCAGTCAGCGTCAGGTCTGTGTAAACCTGTGTAGGTAGAACTTATATTGTGGCAGTTCACTGTCGATAAAATGGGAGATCAAAGTGAGCTAAAATTGATCTGGAATGGAACTCAGTAATTTATATTTTTATATAGAATGTAGATTTGCAACATTATTATTTTTAGTATATTATATATGACCAATTCTGTATTTTAGCAAATAACAGGAGAATCAGAATAACTAATGAACTATTATTGTACATTTTCTGAAGAAAGAGATATTTTATTTTATTTTATTTTATTTTTCAAACAGGTAAAACAATTATGGAAGCCTGTTTCTGCCCCAGAGTAAAAAAAAGAAAAAAAAGAAGGCAACTGTGATTTCTTGTAATTGTGTCGTTATTCCTTGTAATTTCAACTTTATATCTCACAATTATAACTTTATTTATAATAAATGCGACTTTGGTCCTGGTATTTAGATGTCACAATTGCAACTTTTTTTTCACATTAGCACATTTATTGCATTGGATTCTCATTTATTGTATTGCATTCTCAATTTTATTTCTCGTAATTCTGAGTGTATCTTACAATGTATTTCTAACTATAACTTTATTTATTTATTTATTTTGTAATTACGACTTTATTCCTTGTTGGAATTGGAACTTCATATTTCACATTTACAACTTTATTTCTCAGAATTGTGACTTTAGTTCTTGCAGTTGTAACTATTTCTTGTAATGGTGGCTTTATATGTCACAGTTACAACTTTATTTCTCATAATTGTGCCTTAATTTCTTGTAATTGTGACTTTGTATGTTTATATATTTATGCATTTTTTTGCAGCACCACTTTTAATTCTCATTGCAATTTTATTTCCTGTAATCATGAGTATAGGGAATCGTGAGCATTTCTCATAAACTGTGACTTTATTTCTTGTAACTGCAACTTTTATCTCACAATCACAACTTTCTTTCATGTTATTGAGACTTTATTTCTCATGATTGTGACTTTTTTTGTAATTGCAACTTTAGAATTGTGACTTTTTTCATAATTGTGACTTTACTGCTTGTAATTACAACTTTTTTTCTTGTAATTGTGACTTCATATCTTACAACGTGACCTTGTATTTCACAATTCCAACTTTATTATTTGAAATGTTAAGTATATTTCAATGTGACTTCATATCTCCTAACTGGAACAACCAAATTTTTATTTTTCGGAATTGCAATTTTAAATCATTAATTATACAGTATCTCACAATCTGATTTTATTTTTTACTTTGAACGTTATCTCATAATGAACTATTTTATTTTTATGCTGGTGCTTGTCTAAGCAAGAAACAGTTATTGATGTTATTAACATTCAAACCTGCAATGTTTGTGCCGCTGGGCAAGTCTGAAATTGCCTGACAGTTATTCAGTGTCTTGAGCTTATATGAATAGAGTTTATAAATACATTACATAATGCATTAAACCACACCTGTGTTCCAATAATTGTCACAGGAAGTCCAAGGTAGAGTACTCCAAAAAGAGTTGAATAGATAAAACAGAGCCCAGGCCAGGACCACAATGTAATATATATTCAGATAAATCACTATAACTTGGGAGGCAACACCTACACCTGTGGACAAAAACCACACTGTGTGAGAAAAGCCATATGTGCAAAATAATACACAAAGTACAGTACATTTAATTCCAGCAATTCAATGCATGGACTTTTATGAAAGCATAAGTCACCTTCAAACATAGGACAGATTTTTCTCCAAGCAGTGATACCCCCTTCACTGGTGTATTGACCCAATGCCGTCTCAAGGAAGAATACTGGGATTCCACAAAAGAAGAGGAAGATGAAATAAGGGATGAAGAAAACACCTGGAGAGAACATAACAAAAATGAGTTATTAGCACTGATTAATCAGTGGTCATAATCTAGGGTGAAAATATTCTTTCCATTATCTTTAAGGGCTGTAACAGAAAACAGCAATAACATATCATTAAATAAGCAGTGTTATACTGTAGCTTCTCTTGATCACATTTGAATAAGGAGCTTGAGGGTAAACGGCTGCAAAAACTTTTTTATCTGCATGAATCATTTTTTAAACAAATATAACTTGTGCTTACTTATTTTAATAAGTATATATAATTAATTTATTGGCATTGAGATTTGAATAAACGCCTCAACCCAAGTATGAGCAGTAATAAAAGTAAGCACTCAGAAAAGAAAAAAAAAAAAGGCACGCGCTTGGGGGAAGAGAGAGCCATGATGTGTAACAAAAATTGGTTCCGAGCATTGCAGAAGAACATAGTGGTCTATTGATTGCGTTATAAACCATGGGCTTTAGTCCTGATGTGCTGAATCTTAAAGGTCAAATCCATTTCTCTGTGCAGAGCTTTAAAACACCCCAGGCGTATTGCCTTTCTTTCTTTCTTTCTTTCTTTCTTTCAATGTTACACTTCTTCTTCAACAGTCCTGCTTTCCAACTCTCTTTTTATGACAAACTTTCACTTACCGCCTCCATTTTTGTAGCACAGGTAAGGGAAGCGCCACACGTTCCCCAAGCCGATGATCTCTCCAGCCATGGACAGCAGAAACTCAGTCTTGTTGGCCCATTTCTCCCTGGCCTCTGGTCTTATTTCAGCACTCCCTTTTTGGCCCTCTGGCTCCATAGCTTCCCCATCAGCAATGCCTCCATCTCTACTCTCCTCCATGGCCTTTATCTATCTATATATGCCTCTCTGTGAGCATTCAGTTTATTACAAGTTAGCCTATTAAAAGTCCATCAGCATGCAGAACAATAAGTCTGCATTTGTGGACAAGTTTTTGCAAAGAATTCTGTGTTTTTGTTTTAATTTCAGTCGAATTAATGCATTAAATATTCTTAAATACGGTAAAATAACTTTAACATTTCAGTGTAAAACGTGTAAGTCTCCTCCAGACAAATTGTTTGTCAAGAAATAGCAGTTAATGAATGTTTACATGAAATTATTCAATTAACTGCATACCCCAAAGAGAAATTATACATACCAGAACCAGTTCAAAAAATGGATAATAATTTAGGCTAATATCTGGATAAAAATGTCTTTGGACTTACCAAAGTCTCTCTCTCATGCGCGCGCAGAGCGTCAGTGCAGAGTGCAGTGTTCTCGAGTGTAAGTGGGAGAGGGCGTGACGTATGGGGTGTCATGTAGCGCTACAATCTGGACTACACGCCATGTGAACATATTTAACTACTTATTTTTCTCATTTTGGAAGTGTTCGTGTTTGTAACCATTATAAAAGTATTAATATTGTTATTTTAATAATATAATCATTATAATTACAGTGTTCATTGCATTGGTCAAAACAATAGCATTATAGTGCACTATATTTTCATGAGTTTCATCTTTTTACAATTTTGTTTCATTATTTATATTGCAGTAACAAGCCCACTATGTGTGTATGACTAGATAGATAGATAGATAGATAGACTGGACTGACGCTAAATTCTGTAATGTTTAGGTGTCTGACATCTACCGTTGGACTGAGGAATAGCGCATCAAAAACTAGAATGATAGCCCTACTCATGCAAAAAACAAAAAACAAAAAACAAATCAACAGTCACAATACAAATTAACATTAATCTGCAACAAAACTATTTTCTACGTTATAAATTGTCGCTCTTGATTTCACGTTATTTTACGTGATACGTGATAACTGTAGCCATACCTAAATGCCTGAAGTTTTATAAGGAACGTCTTAAGTATTAATTATTAGAAGTAGCCTAGCTATTACTTCTAAAATAATAAAGTGTTAAATGTTTCTTCCTTTCTTCTTTCCTTCCTTCCTTCCTTTATTTATTTATTTATTTTCCTAATGATGAATGTGATAATAAGGAATTAGATAATATTGTAACTTTTATTTGTTTGGGCTGCAGTTTTACCCCAGTGCTAATATTCCTTATCTCCACTGCAGAGTAGCCTATCTCCTTCTTTCTTTATTTTTTTCCCCCCTCCCTTTGGTATTATTATGAAATTTTTTTTAAAAAAAAAAAAAGAAAAAAGAAAAAAAGAAAAGATTATTTAAGAATTTTTTTCATTATTATTATTACAGAAACATATAAAACAAACAACATCAGGGAAAATATAACTGTATCTTTGACAATATTTGCACTTACATCATCAACAACAAGACAAATCTGGGTTTACGTTCACATAAAGAGAAAAACATCATAATAAAGTTAACGTGTTTTTAAACATATCATCATAAAACATCAAACATTTTGTGTGTGTGTGTTTTTTTTTATAAGTCTAAGAGATGAAATTACAGAGTTGAATTCAGCAAGGAAAAGGCACAAAGAGGACTTACACCAGGAAGGCACAAAGGACTTACACCTGGAAGGCACAAAGAGGACTTACACCATTTTTGCTTATGGATAAAGAATTTTGCATACAAAATACAGAAATTAACAACATATTCAAAAGAATTATTCAAGAAAATGTTCGTAGTTGAGCGACGCATGATGACGTCATGGCCGGCGAATGCGGAAGTAGCGCGAACAACAACCAGAGATTGAGGAAAGCGAAACATAAACAGAATCTAGAGAGAAAAGATGTTTCCTCGAATTTAGCTCAGTTCAACGTTATTTATAACTTCAAGAGGAAAGGGGCTTTTTCAAAAGGTATACACAATATGGTTAAATGCAAAGTCAAAATTTAAATTAAAATGTATTACTAAATTTGATCATCCCAGCATATTTTGGTAAACAAATGTCTTTCTCGAATGAGATCGCGACCGGTGAAAACCAATTAAATGTACTAGATGAGTAGATTTTGTAAACAAACTTTGATGCAGGCTTCAGAAAGCGCAGACTGAAAGTTTAATATATTTTAAAACGATAGATTGAACATAAATAAAATGTGTAAATATATTTGATCATTTCAACATGTTTTAGTAAAGAAAATATCTTGCTTGAATGAGATCGCGACTTGTGGAATCAAATCATAACAACGCTGGTTATTAGTGAAAGCATGTTGCCATGCACTTAAAAGGTGGCCAGGTGGACATATTTGTGTATTTGCTTTGAGGATGTACTGTGAGGCCACTGTCAAGCATTTGGAGAGCTCAGAAGACCTCCAGAAGCCCGCTGATGAAGAGTCATGCGAGGAAGAAATGGACACATCAGAGGCCAAGTGGCGCTGGTTCTACCTTGCCGAGTGTGGCGTGTGGCATATGTTTGAAGTATATACTGCTTTTTATATAACTGCAGTCTGATATGAATGGCAATTCATAAGTTGACTTTTTGCTGATCACATCATGCTGTTTTCCTTTTCTCTACAGGAAGTACCCAGCACAGGTTGTTCTGTCACCAATGAGCAAATTGAACAAAACTACATCAAGAATCAGCATGCTTCAATGGACTTCTATACTGCTAAATATACCTATAAATTAGACTTTTCTGGTTGGTTACCACACAAAATACAGATTTGTGTTATTTATCTGGATTTGTGGTCATAAATGGCTTGTGGGGTGTGATATGTGTCATTACTGTCATCTCTCTTTTCAACTTTTCAATCATATCACTAGCTATGAAACAAGTTAATGTGACTACTGGAAAAGAAAGGCCAATCAAAAGGGCATTGCATTCAGCTACTGACTTTAGGTAAGCTCCAATTTTTTTTAATGGTAAAATTTATATTGTACATCCATATTGTTTATTATTTTAAATTATTATTATTTAAAAAAAAAAATGACTTTAAAATTTTGTGTTTCATAGATTTATCTGTGATAACCCAGCCCTTCCTGTACCCAGTCACTGGGAAAGAATTAATACAGAAGAACCCTATCAAGTATGCAAAGAGAAAGTAAAGTTAAACATAATGTCTTAATAACACAGAATGACTTTTGACTATGGGATTGTGACTGTTTCCTTCCAGCTTATTGCTTTATGCAGAGATACGTTTGAGTACAAAGAAGTGGCCCGGTTATATGAGAGAACCATGAGCCAGCCCATCAGATCCATTCAAAGAGTACAGAACCTGGACCTGTGGGAGTTTTTCTGCAGGTTGGCTCATTTTTCAATATTTGAAATTGTTTTAAAGAGGTTTATTTGGAAATAATGTCTATCTGTCTGTCTGTATACTTTTTAAGCTTATTACAAGGCTTCTTAGTATATAATTAGTATACTTTATTTTTTTTATGTTACATTTTTTTAAACATTTCAGTTATGACAGAATCCAGTTTAAATTTAAACAAAAAAATAACAATAAATTAATACATGTAAATGTGTTACAGGAAAAAGGCCCAGTTGAGAAAGATAAAACATGTTATAGATGTTGAAGAAAAGATGCTTTTTCATGGAACCGGTCACAGTAACATACAGGCCATATGCACATACAACTTTGACTGGCGTCTCACAGGAAGCCACGGCGATGTCTATGGCAAAGGTATAGTTCAGAATTCTTTCTGCATTAAAATGATAATTCACCTAAAATTGAAAAGGCTGTCATAATTTATCAGTCCAAACCTGTATGACTTCTGTATTCCATTGAACACAACAGACATGTTTATAGAAGCCCACTTTTTGCCATATAAGAAAAAAAATCATGCTTAAATCATTCATGACCAACAAAAATAAAATAAAAATCATGCATTATGAGATACTAAATCATAATGATGAGATAAGTAGAATTTACGGCATAAAAGTCATTATGAAATACAATGCCGAAATAAAAAGATAGAAAGTTGTAATTATGACAAAACATTTTGTCATAATTATGCCTTTTTATCTCGTAATTCCATTTTTATCTCAATTAAGTCATAAATATGACTCTTTATTTAAAAAAAAAAATTGACATATGCCAAACTTCCTTATGACTTAATATCTCAGTTCCAAATTTGTATCTCTAATTATTAGAAAAAAAGTTATGATTATGAGAGAACTTTGTCATAATTGATTTTATTATAATTCAGATGAAAAGTTGCAAATATGAGAGTATAGAAAGTCATATAGAATGTCATTATCTCATCGTCATAATTGACTTTTATTATTATTATTATTATTATTATTAATAACTTAATAATTATGACTTAGTGTGCCATAATTTTGATTATATGAAAATTATACATAATATTCCAAAGAATGATTTTGTTTTTCTCATGTGGCAGAATTTAAAGGGTTAGTTCACCCAAAAATGAAAATTCTGTCATTAATTACTCACCCTCATGTCGTTCCAAATCTGTAAGACCTTTGTTCATCTTCGGAAAACAAATTAAGATATTTTTTGATTAAATCCGGAATGAACCGGAAGCTAGCGCATGCGTCATGATACCCTGTCCATTATGGCGGCGTGCTGCTGTAGACAGGATGAGGAAGAGAAGAATTGTTGAATAAAGTCATTATTTTTGTTTTCTTTGCACACAAAAAGTATTCTCGTAGCTTCGTAAAACTGCGGTTGAACCGCTGATGTCACATGGACTATTTTAACGATGTCCTTGCTACGTTTCTGAACCTTGATCGTGTAAGGATCCTTGCTGTCTATGGAGGGTCAGAGAGCTCTCAAATTTCATCAAAAATATCTTAATTTTTGTTCTGAAGATGAACGAAGGTCTTATGGGTTTGGAATGACATGAGGGTGAGTAATTAAAGGTGCAATAGGTGATTTGTCTTCAGAAACCTTTTTTGTTATGCTGGTTAAAAGTCTCTTCACATCCTGATAGCAATCACTAAGTTAAGTGGTCTAAATTTATTTATATGTATTTATATATTCTGTGGAAGGCGTAGGACCAAGAAATTTTCGTCCAATCAATCAATTTCCGTCTACATGCTTGTCAACGTATGTATTTGCATACCTCTGTGCACCCTGTTCGCGCAGACAGGATACGTTATCAGCGCCTTCACGCACACTATGCAGACAGAGCGAGAATGACACACAAACATAAACAACCCAATCTTCCTTCCTGGTATTGTAGTAAAAGTTTTCTCACTGGTGAATGACATATGATGTATTGTAGTAAATGTTGTGTTTGCTCGTCTGATCTGTTCGCGTTCATGCGTTCAGGAGGCGTGGCTTTGGACGGCGATTTGCAGGGAGGATGGGACGTTCGCTTTCAGTGCTATCAGGCTAAAGTTAGCATTTTTCAAGATCTCCTACTGCACCTTTAATGACAGAATTTTCATTTTTGGGTGAACTATGCCTTTAACATTTTTATTGGAATAAAACATTGTGATTGCCTTTTTTGCAATTAGGGTTATTGTAAGCATATTGCTACTTTTGATTTAATTTTGATTTTATATTGTATAAGTACAATTTCTGTCTTCACAGGAAGTTATTTTGCACGCGACGCAAGATATTCAAGCAAGTTTTGTCATTCGACTAGCAAGCACAACTTTATCCTACAGAGACATGGTCTAGCGCCCCCTGTTTTCCAGAGCGACCCACCGTACAAGTGCATGTTCCTGGCACGGGTTCTAGTTGGGGAATATACGCTGGGTCACCCACAGTATTGCAGACCACCATCCAAAGACATGAGCATTGCCAACTTTTTCGACAGCTGTGTGGATGACATGATGAGCCCGAAGATCTTTGTTATATTCGACAGCAACCAGATCTACCCGGAATACCTGATTGAATTTTACTGACATCAAAGACCAAAAGGAAATCAGTGAATTTTCAAAAGAATTAACAGCGTTTTCATTCTGATGAACGTACTGCTCTGTGTGGTTGTGGCTGGTTACTGCAAAAGTGCCTTTGGTGAAAAACTGCGAATGGACAATATACTGTGTCTAGGGGGATTATATGATCAATTTTATGTTTTTATAACATATTCGTTTATGATACAAAACAATCATTTGAAAATTCATTCATGGAATGAAATGTGGAAATTCATTTGGAAATTTGTTTGCATGAAATATGGCATAACGTTTGTTATTTACTTAATTTCCAGCAATCCTGCCATGTGGAAAAAGCACTGGTAGAATGTGATTCCATGAAAAGTATGTACCCTGAGTTATGTTTTTCAAATTTGCACATGTAACATTTTATTACTATTATTTTTCATAGCCTACCTCTCCACAATTCTACCTCTTCTCATATATTTTCAAAAGACAACAACAAAGAAACTCTTGATTGCCAAGAGTCTTTAAACACCCATGGAAATTGAATGATGTCTTTAAATTGTGATGAAATGGACGTAGCGACATATCATTTTTTCCATATTGTGACATACATCCGAGTGAAGCGGACTATCAAGAAAAAAAAAATGTAGGGTGGGGACTTGGTTCTATCCATGGATGGAGGCAGATCTAAATGAGTTTTTTCAATTAATACTTACAATGTCAAAATAAATAATTAAAAATATTTAAAACATAAATAAAATATGCATGGAAGAGTCATTCAAAATAAGATGAATAACATGCATT
Organism: Tor tambroides; assembly: GCA_021397915.2. NCBI lineage: Eukaryota > Metazoa > Chordata > Actinopteri > Cypriniformes > Cyprinidae > Tor > Tor tambroides. The sequence continues at coordinate 44,933 of JAFVLL020014448.1, read as the reverse complement.
TAGAAAAGAAGACAAATCATGAAATTCTAGCACTTACACATTTAAAAAGTACTATAAAAAGTATGTCCTCTCCCCATTCATTCATTACACATTTTGCCTAATTTGCCTAATTTACTTCAAACCAGCAACAACAGTGTGATACTCTCAACTATGTTTAATATCCTTTTGCCAAATTCATTTTTCAGATCTTCTGACATGGAAAAAATAAATAAAATAAAATAAAATCAATCAATGAATTTATGCACAGTCCAATATACTGATCCATACTAAAGACACACAGACTCACACAGTTTATTTATTTCCAAAGGATTTATTTGTTAGCTTCAGACCTGCTTTACCACACCAATTATCCATTATTTTTATGATGATACTTTTTCAGCTAATTCTTTTGATCTCCTCATGGCTGATATAAAGAAAATTACAGCTCTTTTATTTACTCTGTGAATAACAAACAACATAAATAGAGCTATAGCTTTAGTGTATTACTAGATATTTATGCACTCAATACTGTTTTCATTCTTGTTAAAATATTAATTAAAATGCAATGCCAAATGTATTGATACACAATTGCCAGTAAGTATAACTGAAGAATATATAAGTATGCAACATATTCAAGATTAATAGAAATACATTTTAAGTGTTGTTTAGGATTTAGAGTTTTTCTTTGAGGTTTTACAGAGTTAAGTATGTATGATATATCAACTTTGAAAGTACTACTTTTCACAAGAGCAATTTTATAGTTGATCCAAAAGAAAGTAAAAACCCTGGATAGAGCGGCTCAGTGAATGTGGTCTGGACTCTGTGGATGAGGGTCATTGTGTCCGAGACGCTGTAAAAGGACAAAGTTCCTGCACTGTGATCCACATACACTCCTATTCTAGAGCAGCTGGGTGGTATGGAAAGTTTAATCAGTTTTGTATCATGATAAAATACACAACTGGACAGACTATAGAACAAACACCATGACTGGCAATTGAATCCAAACACACATTCTTTTTCCTTTCTCCCAATGCTGTTATATGATACTGATACGGCGACACCATGACCACTCCACTCCAATTCCCAGTAGCAGCGTCCACACACACGCTCTCTACACAACACCTGAAGAGTACGATCAAATCTATCTGGATGATCAGGATACTGCTGGATTATGCCAGTGTCAGAAGCCATTTTGTTTCCTTCAGACAGACAAAGGCGTTTATTCGCTGTGTTAGGATCCAGAGTGAACTGACGGGAATCTGGAGGAAATAAAAAAATATATTAGAAAATATATACTTTGAAATCTATATTATATAATTTTGTCTTTCATTAAAAGAGGTACTTTATTTAATAAACATGCAATATTTTATGTAAATTGAATGAAGGAAATAAATAATTTTTTCTTAAGATTGTTAAAATGAAAAAAGTTCCTACAAATGATTGTAATTAATCAACTTTGAAAGACAAGCTGAAATAGTGAGAAACTTTCGTAAGAAATAACAGAATCAAACAGCTTCAGATTACAAAGAGGATCATGTGCACTTACATTGTAAGAAGTCCTCCCTGGTCTTGAGGTTTGGGGTGGGAATGATCTGGATATATGACACTATGGAAACCACCAGAGTTTTAAAGTTGTATGAATATATGCAATTACATCTACGTTACATGATGCAGTTGAATATTTCAATATAAATAAATTGCAAGCATTCACCTCTACCAGATATCCTTTCTATCTCTTGTTTGCAGAAATCCTCAAGTTTCTCTCTAAGCAGGGAGACAGATTTTGCCATATCATCGAAAGCAAGTGGAGAAGAGGGAATGATGGGTACATCCGTAGATTCAGGAGGAACAGAGAAAGACTGGAAACTCTACAGACAAAGACAAACAACACAATCACAACATACAATTCTAACATTCTGCTTTCACAAAACACTTACGGTAACATGTTAGTATAGGGACCAATTCTCACTATTAACTAGTTGCGTATTAGCATGCCTATTATTAACATATTGGCTGTTTATTAGCACTTATAAAGCACCTATTCTGCATGAGCATATTCTACATTAATCCTACCCAATACCTAAACCTAAACTATCTTACTAACTATTAATAAGCAGGAAATAAGGAGTTTAAAGAGGCAAAAGTCAAACAAAAGTGTGTTTTCAAGATTTTATTTTACCCAATGGGTGACATCTTGCATCTTGACCTTGGAAATAACGAAAGCTCAGTTTTGACCATAAACATCATGACAATGCTAAAATAAAACTGTGGTGTGTATGTCAACAGGTTGCCAGTTTAACTACACCAACAGGAACGATTGCACATTATGATGAATGGCATGAAATACGCTGTGTTTTCTGCCAACTGGTAACCCGGGGTGCCGAAATACAATTGGGTAAACTGGCAGTGGGCTGGTTTCAAAAACCAAAACAGAGACCGACATTCCAGCCCGGAACGCACATTTTCAAAGGAGATAAACTGACTGTAGCATTGTTTTTCAGATAAACAAGTGTTAACTTAGCATATTTCTTAAATATCTGCAAACATATTATGGTATTTTTTATGCTTTAGTAGAGTCAAAAACTTACATACAGCACTTTTAAATTGTGTAAGACTGTGCTACCTGATTACACAGATTAAAGAGTCTTTAATTAAATTTAATAAAGATTCTCTGGAAATCAATCTCACTAAAAACCTGCTTTAATGTTACCTGGAGAAAATGAATGTGATCATCTGTGTGTAAAAGCTGCTCCAGCTCAGCGTCTCTCCTCTTCAGATCTTCAATCTCCTGTTCCAGTTGCTTCAAAAGTCCTTCAGCTTGACTCACTGCAGATTTTTCCTGATCTCTGATCAGTTTTGTGACTTCAGAGCGGCTTCTCTCGATGTAGCAGATCAGCTCAGTAAAGGTCTTCTCACTGTCCTTCACTGCTGCCAGTGCAGAACGCTGTTATGAGACGCACAGTCCTGACATTAGTCCAGCGGTGAGCACAGCAGTTGTTCTTCTCATCTGCACAAAACTTACCTTGTGTGACTCCACAGTTTCTCTCAGATTCTGAACCTCTTTCTCTTTCTTCTTGATTATCTTCTTAAACTCATTCTTTGCCTTTCCCAGCTGTTCCTGTAGGACAGAACAAATAGCTTACAAGTTGCGGTAAAGTGCAAGTAACTGTAAATACTCCGAGATTTTCTACAATAGATACCTTCCACTTTGTTTTCAGCCTGTTAAATAATTAGTCATAGTACAGTAAGTCTATAAAAAATTTTGTCGGTGCTTTTCAGTGTTTTCTTTACATCATTCTACAGTAGCACTACAGTATATGATAAATCAGTTATTCCAATTAGTGTATTATTAGTGTGTGTGTGTGTGTGTGTGTGTGTATAATAAAACAAATTGTTGTCTTACTGATTACAAATTACATGACAAAAGTTGTAGTTAGTAACATACTTTACACACTGTAGGTAATATGATTACTTTTTTATTACTGTGACAGTATATGTGTGTGTGTGTATATATATATATATATATATATATATTAGGGGTGGCACGATACATGTATTCGTACCGAACCGTCACGGTACGGCCTCTCGGTTCGGTGCATGAGGCCTTACAACGAATACATGCAATTCAATGAAATGGAGCACTGTGCTCGTGTGTCCTACCGCTCTCATTCAAATCTAAAGATTCCATAATATTTCCATATTTGCGATGTAACGTATCTTAATGCTAAACTATTATTTATGTAAATAATAGGCTTTGTACTTCAGTCGCGTTCCAAAGGTAACACAGAGGCAGGTGCGCTGATGTCTGCATTATATTTTGATAAAGTACCAACTTTAGTAATGCTGGAACTGATGTGTTTTATGAGTGTGTGTGTGCGTGTGCGTGCGCGTGCGCGCGATCGCTTCAACTGTTTCCTTGTACCAGCAGAATCAACTTTAAACGCTTGTCTTATTAATAATGCATCACTGTATAAAGGTCTGTTTTTATTTGTGTACACTCACAATGAAAACAAAACATTGTGCTTTTATAAAATAAAGAAAACATAGGTTGTCGCTTTCTGCCATTTGAGTTTCCTTTCTGTGAACAAATTAAGCATGTCACAAAAATGAACTGAAACTCAGCATATATAGGCTACGTTACGTGTCGCACTGTTTTTTCCCTTTGTTTATCTGTAAACTAAACCAAATATATTTCAAGAATTTATTCCTTGTATGTATATATGTACTGCATATTATGTAATATAATATTTAGTATTACTGTACTACTCTCTGCTCAAAATAAATGAAAAGAACCCGAGCATAGTAGATTTGTTTTGTTTTTTTCCTGTTGTACCGAAATTGTATCGAACCGTGACCTCCCAAACCGAGGTATGTACCGAACTGTTATATCTGTGTACCGTGCCACCCCTAATATATATATATATATATATATATATATATATGTGTATGTGTGTGTATATACAGTAGTCAACATTTGAAGTGGATCAAAACCTTTCTTCAAAGTTGTCCTAAAGCCTAAAACCAAAATGCGTTCTTGTCTTAGGACAACTTCGAGTAACTTTTTTGATCCACTTCAAATGTTGACTACTATATATATATATATATATATATATATATATATAGTATAAAAACTGCTGTTCCATGAAAATATCCTCAGCTTAGTGATGATATATTACCATTAAGCAGCTGAAATAAATGTTTGCATTACAATATATTTGTTTGTTGTAAGTTTATACCTGCTTCTCCATCCTCTCTTCTACAGCTGTTACTGTGTCATGGTTTCTGTGTTCATCCATTCCACACAAATAACAAATGCACTGCTGGTCAGTACGACAGTAGATGTCTAACTGTTTATCATGTTTGTGGCAGATCATCTCCTGTAGTCGTCCCGTGGCATCCATCAAGTTGTGTTTCTTACCTTTAAAAAAATTCTCATGTTGTTCAAGGTGATTCTGACAGTAGGAGTTGAGACACACCAAACAGGACTTGACTGCTTTGTATTTTCTTGCAGTGCAAATGTCACACTCCACATCTCCAGTTCCAGCATAACCTTGAGCAGGAACAGCAGAATGGAGTTTTGTCTTCTTCAGTTTCTCCACCATTTCAGCAAACACCACATTTTTGCCTAAAACAGGTCTTGGAGTGAAAGTCTGCCTGCACTGGGGGCAGCTGTAAACTCCCTTCTGATCATCTTGATTCCAGCAGCCTGTAATACAGTTCATACAGTAACTGTGTCCACAGGGAATGGTCACTGGATCCTTCAGTAGATCCAGACAAACTGGACAGCTGAACTGGTCCTGAGCCACTGAAATGTTGGCTTCTGCCATTTTAGACAGAGAGACGTACAAGAGCTCAACAAAACTGACCTCTTCCCGTGAATTGAAGAGTTTCCTGTTTCAGTTATTGAGAAAATGAAACTGTAAGAATGCAGAGCAGCCAATAGAGGGCGCTCAAGCCTCAAACTCTATTTTCTAATCTACTTCGGCCTGTGCTTGTATGCTATAAACACTATTAACACTAACAAATAGTGATATTATACATTTTCAGGTATTGTGAAATTAACAGTTTTATATTCAAAATTGTTAAAAATGTGTTATATGTTTGACAGTACTGTATCTGGCACTTAACTGGGCTTTTATCTCATCCTTTCATTTTCTTTAAATTGATAAAAGGTATTTGGACATTTAAATAATCATTTCCAAATTTATCTTTTACTTTTCAGCATGATATGGCCCATAGGAGCTGGTGGGTGAATCTGTTCTTATACAAAATGACACATGGAAATTTAAAGTGAATATGGGTATAAAGTCCACTTTGATTGGTAATAAGTTACATTTTAGTGTGTTGCACATTAGCCATGTCGGAAGCATTCAAGGAGGAGACAACAGCAGGAGTTTACACTGAATTACAGCACTGACTTTGACAAAATACCAAGCCTGTTACAAATTTAAAGGCTATTTTATTCAACAAAAACCAAACAATCTTGTTTCTTGAAATACTATAAATTTAAAATGGAATTTTCATAACACAGCAAAATATGATTTTAAATAAAGGCCATTAATGAGACGTTCTTTTGTCTTTTAGTCTGGCCTTTCATTAGATTTTCATTAGTTTGTATGTGTATAATAACAATACAACATGACTCTATGAATATGTAAGCATGTCTTTCTCTCTCTCTCTCTCTCGCTCTGTATGTGTGTGTGTGTGTGTGTGTGTGTTTGTGTGTTTATTAGCACAAACATCAATATGTATACACAGACTCACACACACACACACACACACACACACACACACACACACAGGCCTATAGGCTACATAAACATTATCATTTAGCTAAAAAAGCTTACTTTTTTTATTATTATTATTAAATACAAGATAGGCTACAGACTAATATATTTATATACAGTGGGGAAAAAAATTATTTGATCCCCTGCTTATTTTGTACACTTGCCCACTGACAAAGAAATGATCAGTCTATAATTTTAATGGTAGGTTTATTTGAACAGTGAGAGACAGAATAACAACAACAACAACAACAACAAAATCCAGAAAAACGCATTTCAAAAAAGTTATAAATTGATTTGCATTTTAATGAGTCACATAAGTATTTGACCCCTTTGCAAAACATGACTTAGTACTTGGTGGCAAAACCCTTGATGGCAATCACAGAGGTCAGACGTTTCTTGTAGTTGGCCACCAGGTTTGCACACATCTCAGGAGGGTTTGGCAACTCGAAAACTTCAGCTCCCTCCACAGATTTTCTATGAGATTAAGGTCTGGAGACTGGCTAGGCCACTCCAGGACCTTAATGTGCTTCTTCTTGAGCCACTCCTGATGGATTCTTCTTGAATGCACTGGTCCTGATGGTACATGGCCCCGTCCATCGTCCCTTTGATGCGGTGCAGTTGTCCTGTCCCCTTAGCAGAAAAACACCCCCAAAACGTAATGTTTCCACCTACATGTTTGATGGTGGGGATGGTGTTCTTGGGGTCATAGGCAGCATTCCTCCTCCTCTAAACATGGCGAGTTGAGTTGATGCCAAAGAGCTTGATTTTAGTCTCATCTGACCCCAAAACTTTCACTCAGTTCTCCTCTGAATCATTCAGATGTTCATTGGCAAACTTCAGACGGGCCTGTACGTGTGCTTTCTTGAGCAGGGGGACCTTGCAGGCGCTGTAGGATTTCAGTCCTTCATGGCGTAATGTGTTATCAATTGTTTTCTTGGTGACTATGGTCCCAGCTGCCTTGAGATCATTGACAAGATCCTCCCGTGTAGTTCTGGGCTGATTCCTCACCATTCCCGTGATCATTGAAACTCCACGAGGTGAGATCTTGCATGGAGCCACAGACTGAGAGAGATTAACAGTTATTTTGTGTTTCTTCTATTTGCGAATAATCGCTCCAACTGTTGTCAACTTCTCACCAAGCTGCTTGGCGATGGTCTTGTAGCCCATTCCATCCTTGTGTAGGTCTACAATCTTGTCCCTGACATCCTTGGACAGCTCTTTGGTCTTGGCCATGGTGGAGAGTTTGGAATCTGATTGATTGATTGTTTCTGTGAACAGGTGTCTTTTATACAGGTAACAAGCTGAGATTAAGATCACTCCCTTTAAGAGAGCTCCTAATCTCAGCTCCTTACCTAAAAGACACCTGGGAGCCAGAAATCTTGCTGATTGATAGGGGATCAAATACTTATTTGAATCAAATACTCATTAAAATGCAAATCAGTTTATAACTTTTTTGAAATGTGTTTTTTTGCATTTTTTTTAATCTTTTTTTTATCTATATATATCTATATATATATATATATATTTTTTTTTTTTTTTTTTTTTTTTTTTTTTAATTCTGACTCTCACTGTTCATAAACCTACCATTAAAATTATAAGATAATTACTTTGTCAGTGGGCAAACGTACAAAATCAGCAGGGTATCAAATAATTTTTTCCCCACTGTAAGTATTAACATTTGTTATAAATTGATACACTCACTTATTTGTCTTCCTGCCGCTGGCTGCAAGCGGCAGCCTCCACGATTTCCGTTGTTTAGCGACAGCTGATGTTTGTTTTAGTTGCAGGTACTGTGGGCTGCCACTTCCTCCTCACAGTTGCCAATTTTTCGCTGAACCCCCTCTCTATTCTATGGAAACCAATTTCTGCTACACAGGGGGCCTTTGATTAATAATAATCACCACACACTAGTCTAAGTCATAATTCATAAAATAAAATAAAATAAAAAATCATTATGATATTTTTTTGTTGCCTAATAATTTACTTAATGTTGACATCATCTTTTAATTACGATTTAGGATGCCTTTTCATGTCATAGTTTTAACAGTTTTTCGATGTCATAGTTTACTTTTTTCTCATAATTTCGATTTAATTATGACATTGTGTGCCATTTGACTTTTTAGTTCATAATTGTGACAGTGTGTGAATTTCATTTCAGTAGCCTATGTGAATAACAACAACAACAACAATGAATACTTCAGTTTAAGTATTTTGCAAAATAGGCTAATCTCAATTAGCCTATTGGATTGGTGCACTCGATATATTCTCAAAACTACAAATAAGAAAACCGAGACCACGCCCCTTGAGCACAATAGACTTGCCAATCTCTCTTTCATTAAAAAAATAAAAGGCTCTCCCGTCCCAGGTATGACGCGTTTGCGTATGTACTAGAAATGTTTGACGTCTCTGCAGGTCACAATGTTTGCATTGTTTCCTGTTTATGAGTAGTATTATACAGCCTTGAGTTTCCTTTTCTCTCCCACTTCTACGTCAGCGTATTTATGATCTTGAGGTTTTCACAAGTGCAACTTTATTCGTCCGCGCTCGCTTTCAATTTGTCTGTCAAAATGCGACTCTCTTATTTCCTTTGTTACAGTGTTCACTCTCTTTTTTCTAGCCTGGAAATATGGGTTTCTAGTTGAGTTGTTATTTGAAAACTTTCCAATGTAGTAATTTATTTACCTGTTAAAATGATGTGTGAAGTGTTGACTGGTTTGGTGCTGGAGGATGAAGTGGAATATATGGACACATCTGACACACCATGGTACTGGTATTACAAGGCAAAGTGTGGTGTCTGGCACAGGGTTGAGGTAATGTCTTAGTTTTGCAGTATATTCACTTTCAACTGTTTGCTCTATAATTTATTAAAAATGTTATTTTTTTAGGATGACCCAAAGATTTATATGTCCAGTGATGATCTGGAAAGATATTACCTCAGAAACCCACAAGGGGTTATAACTATGACTACTGGTGGAGGTCAGTTCCAGATTAACTTTGCAGGTAAACAGTTACATAACATACATAATTTAGGAATACTTTGAAGTAGAAGTAGTTGTAATACACAAAATACAATACTGCATTTTGAAGTAGCTACATTTAATGTAAATTAAATAAGTAAACAGCCGTGTTGTAAACCCATGACAGAATAATAATACCAACATCTGTGTTCATGTCATTATCAGACACTTTATTATTATTATCATCATCATTAGTATTATTATTTTTATTATTATTATATTGTTTTTTTGTATTATGTTCAAATTTAGCAAGCACACGAGTTAACTTAAAAACTGGGAAAGAAAAACGGATTAAACGCTCATTTCAGACTGAGAATGGATTCAGGTGAGATATCTATCTATCTATCTATCTATCTATACCAAAAGGAGTCAGAAAAAAAGTGGTTAGTTTATGTCTAAATATGTTTTAGGTCTATACACAGTGCATATAAGTATGTGCATTATACAGTCAAGTACCACGGTGCATTCAAGTTAATTTCTTTTTCAGTGAAACGAAAGTGAAACTTACCTTGCATATGTTTTGTGTAACAGATGCAAATGTGATGAGATTTCTCCATCTCCACCAGCACACTGGAAGGATGTTGATCCCAAAAAGCCTTATCAGGTACCAGGAAGTGCTTATCATAGTGTTACATTTATGTTCGGACATTCTCTCTGAAAATGTGTTCTTTTCTCAATCAGTTAATCTCTCTGAGAAAAGGTAGCAGTGAATATCAGACAGTGGAGACATTGGTCAGAGATGATGGCTTGCTGCATGATCCCATCATATCCATCAAAAAAATACAGAACATGGACCTTTGGGAACTGTTTTGTAGGTAATGACAATATCTTGCTCCATCTAGGATGATTTTGGTGAATCTCATGAAAACATGTTCATGAGATTTGTTCACGTTTTTACAAATTATAAGTCATTTTACTTGCATGTGAAATGATAAAAATGACATTAAAAATGTATTGCCCGAATTATTGTCTTGAATCCTTAGGAAAAAAGTCCAGTTGATGAGGATAAAAGGACAAGCAGTTATTGAAGAGCTAAAGCTGTTTCATGGCACAGATGCAAAAAACGTGCACTCTATTTGCACATTTAATTTTAACTGCAGACTATCAGACAAGAAAAGAAGGGGACACATATATGGCAAAGGTGGGCTGTGATTATAAGATTTCCTTAGGTGTTTTCACATATAAAATACTTGTAGTAACAACATTTTTTTTTTTTTTTTTTGCAGGAACATACTTTGCAAAACATGCATCCCTTGCTGACAAATACAGTAAAACCAGGCAGGGAACCAAAGTCATGCTGCTTGCCCGTGTTATTGTCGGAAAGTACAAAACAGGCCATCCAGATTACTGTACACCTAATGATGACCAGAATGAAAACATACATGATAGCTGTGTAGATGATACGCTCTATCCCAGGGTTTTTGTTATCTTTGATTCCAATCAGATATATCCAGACTACGTGCTTGAATATCGCAGCAACTAATTTATATCAAAAATGAATGCTGGGAGACCTAGAGAATGTGTGTAAAATGCCAGAATATTTATATAATACAGGTTAATGCAGAAATAAGGTGTCTTTGGGAAAATATTTTTGCAAAAGTTTGGGATTTAATGGAAGTTTTAATGGATTTAATGGCATTTAAGCCCGGTTTCACAGACAGGGCTTAGACTAAGCCAGGATTAGGCCATAGTTCAATCATAGTTCAATTATAATTTGTATAAACATGCTTAGAAAAAAAAAACATTACTGGGGTACATCTTGAGACAAAACAAAGGCACTGATATATTTTAAGATCAGTCAGTGCAAGTTTATTTCAGTTGAAACAGCTCAGACTTACATTTTAGTCTAGGACTAGGCTTAAGCCTTGTCTGTGAAACTGGGAGATAATGTTGGGATTTAATGGAAGTTTTAAAGAAGATTTAATGGATAGTCATTTAATGTTATACTGTTTAACATTTATTTTCACCCAGATACAGTAAACCCCATCGGAAGCTCACTTGAAGTAATGATTTCCCCTCCACTCTTGGTCAAGAATCATTCCAAAAAAAAGAATTCACAGAATTGACCACCAAAGGATCATTATGGGAGTAACAGACACGTATCCCAAAAAACTGAAAGGTGCGATGTTGAAACTAAACAATACTTTAATGTAGCTACAGTATACATGGACTTCAAGATTTGCCTCATGATGTGAAAGCGGAGCACTTCTAAATAAAGAATAAATAAATATACCTCTTTCTTGGCAACTCAGCAGTCTATGTTTTTCTTACTTGGTTTCTCAATGTGCATTATCCATTGGTTACATCTAAAAGCTCATAGTTAGAAGAATAGTTCACACAAAAATGAAACGCAGCCTAATCATTTATGAAACTTCACCATTGTTCCAAACCCATATGACTTGGAACACAAAATTAGAAATTTTGAACAAAGTACTAGTCACTATTTTCTCTGCAGTTACAATGAACTGAAACTGGAGCTTTAAAGCTTCAAAAAGGACATAAAAGTAGTCCTTTATAGTCCCTGTTTTCCTGTGCGATGAACAAATTGCAACTCAGCATAAGTAAAATTGGTCCATACGACCAAAATCTAAGTCATTATTTAGTGAAAAACTTGACATCCACCCCAGTTGCCATTCATGAGAGATGCAGCTGTGTCCGAATAAACCATTAATTTGAATCACATATTTTCAGTAAATCAGTCAATCACAAAACCAATCAGAATAATTTGCTCATGAATCAGATTGATCAGATTCTCAAGATCAGCGCACTGATTCTATGATCTGGTCACAATCTTTTACAAGAAGACTTTTAGTGAATAACAACACATTTTGGTCTTCTATTTGCAGACAGATATGATTTTAGAAAACTTGAAGCAATTAAATGTAAATGACTTGAAATATAGTTCATGGACAACGTGGTTTTCGTGTACCACTTTTTCGTGAGGCTTTTGGGTGAGCTACTGTTCTAAAATACAATGTGCAATTTCTGTACCCTTAGTTGTGACCAACAAAATTGAAATTTGTTCATTTGCACGCTCATCATGACAATATTGCCTTGACCAAAGGCAACAGATTGAGGTAGGACTTCCTGTTGCTGAGCAAGACCGGTGTAAGATTGGTGGAGAGTGTTTGAAAACAATTATTATTTTTGAACTTGTGTTTCGTGGAACATAAACTTCACGGTGCAGCTTTAAAATAAATTAATCATCTCTTTGTCATTGACTAACCAGAACGATTCAGTCAAAGTAGTCTTCAATGTCAATATTAGGATTAAGAAGCTCCTCGCCATATCGGGATAAGTCCATTTGGTTGAGAATGAGGTTCTCGAAAGTTTCCTCCAGGTCCGTCTCTCCGATAAGGACGGCTCCCACCATTCGGCCCCCAGTCAGAACCACCTTCACATACTCCTGGCCTTTTGTACAGCGCACAAGAAGCTCATGGTCCAGACCCAAACCCTGAGCATTAAACTTCCCAAGCAAAACCACCTAAAAACAAAAAATAAATTAAGATAAAAAGACAAAACCGAAATTAAATGGTTGCAAACTGTATTATCAAATGTGAAAACTACTTTTGTGCCATCCACTGAGAATGCTCTTAATATTTTTCTTAAATTCCTTGTTTCGAATTTTAATTAAGGTAGCAATTAGGCTTATTAAATTACAATAAAAATGAAACAAAACAAACAAAAACACACGACCAATAAGCATGATATCATACAACATAGTTATAAAAACATGTACATTTTACTTTAATTTATATACCTTAACTTTATTTTGATTTGATTTTTTTTTGTGTTCATTTTATAAATGCACTTTTGTTTCATAAAACATATATGAAACGTAACGACACACACTTATTTTATTTATTTTTACATATAATTATTATGTGAACTGTGTGAATGTATTATTGTGTGAATGTGGCCAGAGACAACTGAATGCCCTTTTTTAAACCTCACATCTTTGTCATCAATTTCACTCCTGATGAGTGTACATCTCTCCTATTTATTAAATAGTAAAATACTTAGAATTGCAATTTAGCAAATTCAGTCATTCCAGTTGTGACTCATGAATGAAAAGGGAGCCCATTTTTAAATTCTGAATTCTCTGGTATTAAGTCTGAGAATATCTGAAATTTCTTCAGTAAGAGAGGTACCAACAAGAAGAGCATACATATTTTTTTTTTAAGAAATAGGCACAAACAAAAGGACTCACCTTGTAGTTGAAGAATTTGGTGATGTGTGAGAACAGCTCAAAGCAGAAGTCCAGCTCTATAGGCTCCTCCAGCACATCTGCAGCCATACAACGTGCAGCGTACCAGCCCATCTGACGCGCCTGAGTCCACAATCGCATCTTACCCATAACAGGAGAGAAGTTTTAGAAAGTCAACACTCAGTACATCATTTATACATACAGTAACAGAGGTGCAGCTGTACCTGTTGCCAGAGAGCGCTGGGCTCCCAGCCTGCAGTACACACATCTCCAGCTGCATACACATCCTGTTCAGACGTCCGCATATGATCGTCCACTCTCAGACCATGATCTCCTGCCAATTCAAACTGAAATGGGACACATTAAATGAAAAAAAGCCTTGAATTCTGGTGTATTGGGCCACTTGCTGTTCATTTCATTGATAAAAGTAGCTCAATTTTCCTAAATTTACCCGACAAACCCCGAAAGTATACATGTATAATATGTTTAAAACTTTATTAGTTATGCACTGACAATACTGATAAGTCAATAAATAAAATTCTATACTATACAATAAATTTTTTTAAAAATCACCAAAAAAAGAAAAAAAAAGAAAAAAGAAAAAGCACCACTGAACATATAATATTGACAGATATCCTTCTAATATTACATATCCTTACATAAATAAATAAATAAAATGAAAATAAACGGGTCAATTCAAATGCATATTAATTTTTACATTGTTGCCACTGAGAAAAGGATCAGTGTTTGGCACAACGCCTGTTGCGCTGACAATGAAATCACAGCCATAAATCTTCCCATTGGTTAACTGAACATAAGCTGGCCACAACCCTAAAAAAAGAAAAAAAAAATTAGTTATTTTATTTCAGATGAAAACACTGCAGGTTAATTATTAATTAAATGATGATGATGATTATTATTATTATTATTATTGTTATTATTAAACCTAATTCAGATTTCTTTGTGTTGAGTTTGGACTGCAAGAACTCCTCTTGGGTGTAGATCTTGTCAACCTCACACTCGTATTCTATATGGACTCCACTGGAATTCTGTAAAATGAAGGAAAAGGGACAATAATACACCATTTATGGTGACTAATGTACAACTGTGAAAATATACTGAATACAAACCTGCACTGTTCCTCTTAGTTCAATCCCCGCATGCCAATCTGGGCCCAAGGCACTGCCAAGCTCCCCTGAAGCCCCACTGTGGCCTGCTATGAAACATACACATGTGACACACTTGACAGAATTTATGTTTTTTTTATTTTTTATTATTATTATTATTATCAGCTTGTAATGAAACAAAATATTGTGGTTTGTAAGACTTTACTATTATTTAATAATGTAGAAAACAGAACTATGTAGATGGTATTATTATTAGAAAAAAAGTAATAATAAGTGCATGTGTCCAAATAAGGACTGGTAGTGTACATACTACATATTATGACAATTTAAGTAAAACTGTATTTATAATTTAGGTTACGCTTTATTTTGACAGTCCACTTTAGACATTCTACTAACTATAAGTAACTTTGTAACTACATGTCAACTAATTCTCATTAATTTGCATCTACATGTCTACTAACTCTTAGCAGGGTAGGTTTAGGGTTAGTAGAATAAGTTGACATATACTTGCAAAGTTTCTCATAGTCAGTATGTTGTATGTTGTATGTTGTGGACCCATCAAAATAAAGTGTTAGAAGATATTAAGCAGACAGTCTACTAATACTCTAATGACTGCTAGTTGACATGTAGTTGCAAAGTTACTTACTGTTAGTAGACTGTCTAAAGTGGACTATCGAAATAAAGTGTTACCATAATTTATTAGTGAGAAAACAGGTTTACCCTTTTTCCCTCGCAATTTTTCTTTACTTCATTTCAGTTGCACTCATATACATACTTTCCATCAAAACTGACAGAAGAGGGCAGCAGAGCTCACTGTGTGTGTGAGTGTGTAAACCAGTGTGTAAACTGAATTAATACCTCCAGTCTTGTCAGTAGTGTAGCATGCTCTCTTGCAAGGCAAAGATCTTTCTTTTTTGTCAGCCTCCAGTGAGGGAATGAGAAACTGAGCAGCTCCTGCATCAAAGAATGTGTTTCCTATGGCTTTATCCTTTATAGCCCAGATCACTTCACAACCTTCTACTTCATACCTACAGGAGCACATAGCAGGCATTACAAAATATCACAGTACATCTCTATCTCTCTCTTTTATTTTTTTACCTTGTTCTGTTTGCATTTGGACCTAGACTTCCAAACAATTTGGATGCACCTACACATGCTTTAACTATTACACAATTAAAATCATCAATTTGTAGTAAAATCATCAAAATATGAAAATATAAAACACAAATGGGAGTAACTGGAATTATGTAGTGGAAATATTAAACCGATAACATTATATTATATTGTTTTTTCTTCTTTACTTTGGTTTGCCAATATACTTTCAATTATTTTTCACATTACTGATAATAGTAAAAATCAAAATACCAAATAACACAAATGAATTGTGAAATAACTCAAATGGGAGTAGAAGAATTATGAAGCAGAAACGTATAGAAATTATATTATTTTCATTTTAATCAAATGTTTAATTTGGTAAAAACAATCAATTTATACGCAACTATTCCAAGCATTTAAGTGATTAATAGCGTGTTTTGTGTGTGTATGCGTGTGTTTACTGTGCGTTACTAATATTAATGATTCAGATACTTACACCAATTCTAATGCGATTCCTCCATTGCCAATGACAACTACCCTTTTAGCCTTTGATAATCTCTTTTGAAACTCCTGTGAAAATAGCATCAATCATTCTATCATTCATGTTTGTTATGTTCAAATACATAATATTCCTGATTAATGAGTGTACCTGAGCGCTGTCTGTGTCTCGTATGCCCAGCACATGAGGGTTCTCTTGGGTGAGAAGCTTGGGTTTGGCTCCGCTGCAGATACACAGCTTTTTATAATGAATCGTCTGACCATTCTCTGCTTGTAAAAGCTGCAGAAATTCAGAGAGTGATTAAAATTAAATTTGGAATATTTTAGGAAAAGAAACAGTGTTTGTCTTAACATACATGTTCCTTAGCTCGCAGGAGTTTGACTGCAGATTGTATGACTTTCAGATTGGGATACTTTTCTTCTAAAACACTGGATGGCTGTTCCTCGATATCGAATTCTTCCAGCGTCTTTGACACCTAGATGAAGAAAGGTAGTTGACAAATAACTTTTTTTTTTAAATTCAATATCCAGATTTTTGATTTATGTATAGTATTGCATATTGTATTATACTTATTAGGCTACATTTTACCTCATGTTTTATCTAACTAATTTGGAATCTGTGAGTACAATTTCTATTTTTAATAAAAAATAAAATAGATTTTTAAGGAAGTACAATAAATTTAAATAATCAAAGTGCTCCTAATTAAAGAAAGACACAATTTCAACGTTAAATTCCAAACCTGTTTGAAATTTATGACCGTCTTTACTAAGGGTGAGGCTGTCAGAAGATAAACTTCATCTGATGGGAACTGCGATGCGATCTGCAAACGTTTTCAAAGTTATAAGACCAGACAGTTATCAGACCAGTCATTGTAGATCAGTTATGGATTTGTTCGTACCTGTTCTGCACAAGTTACACCTGCGATTCCTCCACCGACTACCACAAATGTGACTTGCTTATCTGAAGCCATTGAACCTCAGCACCGTGTGCGGTACAAACTTTATATCAGGCTGAAAGACACCACTAACAGCTGTTAGGTTGTTTACACTTTCTCGATCTTTTGTGTTCTCCGCTAGAGATTTATAATCATATTAATCACTAAAAAGCCACGTATTAAGAGCAACCTCATTCCGACTATATTTAGTATGATTAGACTTCCGTGTTTACCTTTTTCAGCGGACTACGGAAAGCGTTAAGGGTCAAACTTTATGCGCTCTGCTATTAAAGGAGATACGCAGTGAAGCCCTATATGAATTATCCAAATATAGCCTATACAAAATCTGAATGCTTGCCTTCTTAACTAACACCTGTTGGTGCTATAAAGATATTAATAGGTCAAACTCTGTCGTCTGCAACCTACAGCCTACACTAATTATATTATATGTACATATATGACTAACAAAGTATAGACTAAGTCCTTAATTATAATTTTAACTGTGTTATTTGAAATTACATTTAAAGTTAATATATGTGACCCTGGACCACAAAACCAGTCATAAGAGTCAATTTTGGGAAACTGAGATTTATACATCATCTGAAAGTTGAATAAATAGGCTAAGCTTTCCAGTGATGTATGGTTTGTAAGGATTGGACGATATTTGGCTGAGATACAACTATTTTGGAAAATCTGGAAATTTAAATGTGAAATATCAAACCAGTTTGAAATTCATAACCATCTTCACAAAGGAGGAGGCTGTCCAAAGATATATTTCTCAAGTGCTCATGTGATCTTTAAAAAAAAATAAGTTAAAATTGATTATTATTTGTATTACTTTATTTATACTTAATAGTATATTATTATATCTATTTTTCATATTAGTTTTAAAAGTATGCTAAACTGTACTTTTTCACAATTTGGAGAAAGTTATTTAAAACATCAGTAAATACTAGATTACTATAAATCACTTATAATTTATTATACATTTATATTTGGTTACATTTTAATATTAGAAGCCTGCAATAAATTATACAGCTTGAATGAATAACATATGAAAAGAGATTTGCACTGTGATGCACACACTGAGTGCTGCAGGTAATTACAGCTGGTGACTGGTATGAAATGGTATAAATGTAATGTCCTCTGATTTTATGTCTGAAGAGTGTTGCTTTTATGACTCACGGACTGAAAATAAACCAAGAGTGTCAAATGTGTCAAAACAAGTAAAAAAAATTCAGGATAACATACACAGACACAGAAGTGTTATCTGAATTACTGCATCCGTGGCAATAACGCTGATATGTTGATAATGTTGATATGCCCTGTAGACATGTTAAAACATTGCCCCAAATGGGACATGTCAACCCCCTTACTTGATCCACACAGAAAGGGCTGCCCCTGAACATGAGGATAGCTTAAGTTCATTGGACAGGAGAGTTCATATGATAATATTCTCTTCTCAGAATATGCCTGGGTGATTTTAACCTAATGAAGTGCATGTGTGGCATGCTGCGTTTAATTCTTTAGGCTAATCTTCCAATGTGTAATCTTCCAAATGCACTTACTGCATGTGTCATTTTCCCCAGCTTTAAACTCAAACGTCACTCACAGCTAGAAACACTTTTCAGGAAAAGTGGGAAAATGGTGAAACTGGTCTGGTCTGGACCACCATAAGCTGCCATTGTGAAAAAGACGTGTATATAAATGTATATATAAGTGATATGTATACACTTTCTCGACTCTGTTATGGGTGGCATTTTAGTTTGGGGACCAATTCTTACTATTAACTAGTTGCTTATTAGCATGCATATTACTAGTATATTGACAGTTTATTAGTATGTATAAGCATATATTAATGCCTTATTCTGCATAACCATCTTTTAGATCCCTTAATCTACCCCATACTTAAACTTAAGCAGCAAAATTCATAGCTAATAGTTAGTTAATAGTGACAATTGGTCCCCAAACTAAATTGTGACCTAGGTTTGATAACACATTTTAGTATACTTTTAAAAAGTTAATTTTGTATTAATGTATATTACATTTTATGTTAAAATATGTTTTAAATCATTATGCTCTGGTGTTTTGACTAACACATATGGCACATATAAAGGCCTTTAGGATTTTAACTAGTGTGCTATTAGCTACTACAAAAAGTTAATATATTAATATAAAATGTAATAAATTGCAACTTGCAAATATATTTAATTACAAATTTTTCAAAAACACGACATTCACAATTCATTATAAATGACATTAAAGTATTTTTATTTATTAATTAATTTTATTTATTTATGTATTGTTTGTCATAGCAGTACAAAGGCAATAGAAGTAATTATGAAATTACATATAAAGATGTACATCAAAGACTCTGAAGGTCTTTGCACACTGAGTCCGAAATTTTCGCATGCGTTTTTTTTTTCTTTTCTTTTTCTTTCCGTATTCGTCATCCATTCCGATCAAAATGCTTGCTACAGATGCGAAAATGCAGAAAATCGAACCTGATCCAAATTTTTTTATGACGGAAGGAAGTTTCAGAGGCAGTGTGTAAATGTGATTGACACAACGTGAGGTTGTATTTATTTTTTAACGTTCGAAAATTTCAGACGAGAATTTCGGACTCAGTGTGCAAAGACCTTAAATGTAAGCTAATTAGATTTAAATTCATACTACATGCAGTTTAATTTAATTGCAATAATATGCAATTAAATGTCCAAAAATATTACATTGACTTCCCACTTAAGTATTTTTTTTCCCCAAGTAGGCCTATATTATTTGCACTCTTTTTAAAAGGTATGTTAAAATGTACTTATATTTTTACAGGGGTGTTCACCTGCAAAAAATACTGGTTAAACTAGTTAAGAATCCTGGTCAAGGCAACAGAATCCAGACCACAACATAACAACAATCAGCAATGCTGGTCTTTTCAACAGGGATATGATTTATTTTATAATTATATTATTATATAAATAAATATGAAATTTATGAGAAAAATATGAGATGAATTTTGATGCTTAAAATAAAATTCGGTAGCGCTTTATTTTACAGTCCTGTTCCACATGTGCAATTTCAGGATGTCTACTGTGGGGAGCAAGGAATGCAGAAACAAGGGATACTCACAAACAATAGTCTTTAACACGTAGCACATCACATGAAGACGTATAACACCAGACAAAGGAATCATGGGGCAGACAACACTATAAACACAGGGCTTAACAAGGGGTAATTAATGGGACACAGGTGAAACAAATGACTAATCAACGAGAGGGAAAAACTGGGTCATGGGGAGCACATGGGGAGAAAAACACACGCAGACAGTCCAGGGGTGTGACAGATTGCCCCCCTCCCAGAAGGTGTGACCTCGCGCCGCAGAAACTACAAAGGGTGGGAAGGAGGGGGACTTCGGGGATGGACAAAGGAGTGGACTTGGGATGGTAACAGGGGACGGTAAAGGGCTGGCAGGAAGGCAGGCAGACAGTCCTAATGGAGGGTCGGGCTGAGGATGGACAACTGGGATGGGGCCGCCACACAGAGTCCAGTGTGGTGATGGAGGGAGGAGCCAGGGAAGAGACAGGAGGGACTTGGGGCATGCGTCGCCAGGTGGGACCCAGGCCACAGCCATATTGGCGACCCAAGGTGGAGACGACGGAGGGAGGAGCCATGGTGGAGGAAGGGCTGACAACTCCAGGGGGCCGAGCGACAGCAGCAGAGCAGGTGGCGGAGGAGCCCAAGGTGGAGACGGAGAGCCGATGAAGAGGGCCAGGGTGAAGAGGAGGATCGGGAGGGCTGAGGTGGAACAGGTGGCTCAGACAACCGATGCGGAGGCAGGGCCCCGGAATGCCGCGGTGGAGCTGGAGCGACAGAGGACCGAGGAGGAGCCGGAGGGATGGAGGAGCCTGACGGAGCCAGAGGGACGAGGCGAAGCCGAAGGAGTGGAGTCCCGAGGCAACAGATGGTCGACAACAGACCAAGGCGGAGCCGGAGGGACAAGGGAGCCCGGCAGAGCCAGTGGACTGCTGGGCCATGGCGGAGAGGAGGGAGCTAAGAGCCATGGTGGAGCCGCTGGTTCGACGGGCCGAGGCAGAGTCCTGGAGGGGATCCTCCAGCCACAGCGCCGATGGAGACTGGCAGACGGAGAGAGATCCCACTGCACAAATGGTGGGCTGATGGCTCGTCGGTCGCGGTGCGCTCGGGTTTTGGCTCCGCACAGTGGGGAGATGGTGGGCTGGGCTCTGGGTCTGGCTGTGCTCTGGATCGGGACAGGACGCTCTGCCGACACTGGATGCTTGCCTCCCTCAAGCACAGTCCAGTGGTGTCTGGGAGGTCGATGGGGCGATGGTAATTTGCCCCAATCCAGAACAGGGAGTTCAGTGCAGCGTTGTTGAATGCCATTAAAACGGCAAGCTGGCTGAACTCCACAACATACTTCCCTTGAAGATCCTTATAGGCTAGGGAGGTAAACAACGAGGCGAGGGGATCCATAGGGGAAAAACAGAAAACAAAACTCTGAACAAGTTGCAGAAACAAAACGGAAGGGAACACGCAAATAAACTTTTTGTAGGTCCGGTGTTCTGTCAGGATGTCTACTGTGAGGAGCAAGGAATGCAGAGACAAGGGATACTCACAAACAATAGTCTTTAATAAACAAACCAAGGGTAACACAGGGCTGGCTGGAGACACACGTAGCACATCACATGAAGACGTATAACACCGGACAAAGGAATCATGGGGAAGGCAACTATAAATACAGGGCTTAACAAGGGGTAATTAACAGGACACAGGTGAAACAAATGACTAATCAACAAGAGGGAAAAAAACTGGGTCACAGGGAGCACATGGGGAGAAAAACACAAACAGACAGTCCAGGGGCCCGTTCTTTGTACGTCGCTTATTACATCCGAGATCAAATGATACATCCAAGATGATATCATCACGCTAATCATGATCTGGCTAAATCGGTTCTTTGAACGCACCTGTTGTTGATGATTAGTATGGCTGGATTGAGTTATCGGAGATAATTGCGTGTTCATGGGTTGGTTTAAAAGGGGCTATGTATACTCGAAACCACAATCAGCAGTGCAGTGATTGGCTGGTGGCAAGACAGCAACGTAATGACATCATATAATTAAAAAAAGACATCTGATGAAAAACTTGACAAATTTCTGGACTTTTATAAGGAAACAGCCAAGCGAACAAAACTACATAAATGTTATAATAGATAAATGAAATGTGCACTGTTTTTAATTTATTTGTTTTTTTTTTTTACATGATTCCCAATTATTTATATTCACAATTTCTAGTATTTGTACAGGCTTTACATTTTTACTTCAATGTTGTAATTAGCGATTCATTTAATTGTATCTTTGAAACAGATTTGTTACATGACAGCATTAAATAAAGTTTCTTAAAGGTCAAGATCAAGTTATCTGCATCTCCTGTGCTCCGTCAAGCCACTCTCATAATATCTGTCACCACTCGAATTAATGCACAGCTCAGATGAACTGTATAGCATGTGTGTAAGACTCCAATACAATTATAAAGTAATTATTTCATCACTAATAAATCTTTCAATGAGTAAAACTGGCTGTGTCTACATTATAGACTACACAACATTATTATATTATTTTCAAATTAATTTTTAAATTATTATTATTTTAAATTATTGTCCCTGGACCAGTAAGGTACTCTTGTAATAAAGTAGCGGTGGCTGGGGCAGATATTAAGTGTCAGTTCTGCTTAAAAAGATGCGCATGAAATAAGCCTGCTCCCGAGCAGGTTTAAGCTTACAGACCTGTTGCTATGACAGCAAGTCCAGGATGAGCTTCGAAGAACCAAATGATTCAAGATCAAGTGAAATCGGCAACAATCAAATCTAGCTAACTGAGTTAGCGACGTACGAAGAACAGGCCCCAGGAGTGTGACATACATACTGTGTAATTATTATTGCATTGGGCAATTACTGTACTAACCCTGAACCTACCCCTAAACCTAACCTTAACCCATGTAGTTACTTTATATTATCAGTACTTTCTTAGATAAGTACACTTTAAATAGTCAGGCATGAGATATGAAACATCAGTTGCACAGCGCAAAATGACACACTATTAACTAACTTTCCATTGCACTAATCAAAAGTACCAGTTAATTATCCATATGAAATGAGTCACACTTGAACTCAAGCTATCCTCTCCTCTCTGTCTAGTCTGTGTACGTAATGGATCTGATGGCTCTGTATGTCAGCCACATTAACTGCACTGAACAGCGGCTGTAACCTTTAACCTCTTCGTGGACACCCACGTCATTATGACAGATATATCAACAGCCAAATTATCTGTGACCACAGCCAATCCTATTATTTCCTGTTATATTAATACAAGAAACACCCTGGCTGTTTGATACGCTTAGATCAGAGTAGAAGTGATGTCGCACCAGGATAAAAACATGTTTTGTACAACGTCAGGATAATTAGGATGAATATTTTCAGAGGAAATGATATGAAGTGCTTAGTGTTGTATTTGCTCAGGACATATTTTACCCCCAAATTCAACACAACATTTTTAAATGATATATTTTGTACATAAAATAAGAATATATTTAAGAAAAGGACTGTTTGAAAATTTATGTCTGACACTTTCATTAGGCCTTACCTGTCCATCTCTCATTCCTGTCATTATGTGAAATGGCACTGACATGTGTTTTTTCTGCTTGACTGATTCATGTGCTTGCCCCTCCACATTTATATATCACATCTATTTCTGGCTCTATAACATCTGTTTATTAGAGCAACCACATTAAAACATCCGGTGGATGTTCACCATCAGAGAGAAGAGGAAAAATGAATAGAATATTTTCATGTGATTGACAGTTCAAACATGTGGACAAAATGAAAGTACCTGATGATGACAGAGATGTTTGGCCAAAATATAGCTGTAAATTGAAAAAGGTGTCAAAAGACAAGACATTTTCTCAGTGCTTTTTTTGTGTCACTATTATTTTATTTTGTTTTGTTTTGTTTTTTTGTTGTGAGCTGCATAACGAATACTTTAAACCTGGAATATTTCTTTAACATTTTCACTCAGAGCAGTATTTTTACGTGAAATCACTGTTATGCATATACTGTACCGTACATACAGTACACTGCAATACAAAATCTAAATCAAATAAAAGTTGGATTTTTTTATTTTTTTTAAATAATGCATTAGTTTTGCATGGGACTTTACACATATTCCACAGCATTAGAACAGAGACCAACAGTTCAATAAAATGATCTCCTCCTCATCATTTTAAAGTCACAATGAAAATTTAGCAATTACAAGATATACACAATACTTTCCTCCAGGGACTGATTTACTGATCAGATATCAATAAGATTTTTTTTTTTTCTTTGCTACAATGCTCAATGGCCAGTGTTATAATTTAGTAATGACTTCATAATTTTAGCTAATACAGAAATAATTTTGCTATACAGAAAATACAGTAGCATTAAACAGCAGACATGAAATAATTCTTTAATAAGACTTTTACTAAACAATAAAATACTAAAACAATTATTTTCACTAAAACAATATTATGCCAAGGTTCTTGCATAATAGCTGCATGCTGTTGGCTGGATTTTTATTATTTTTATATGGGAGGTGCTCATAATAAATTTATTGCACAATATGAACAATATTTTCTCCAATTCACTCAAAATTTGTAATGCAAAGAAAGCAAGCATTCTCTGACTTCCGTTAATCGGTCAGTCTGGTTAAAGCTATCTGCCAGTTCCAATATATTACCAGTTTTAGTTCATAATCTGAAAGTTAAGCAGGTCAAAGTTTGGTTCTTATCTTTCTTATACTTTATACTTACCTGGCAGGGGAGACACCATGATCAAGAAGGCGGTTCACCCAGAACGAGGCTCGGCCATTGCACTCGGGTCGTGCTGACCCCTGCGAATTCCCCAAATGTGGGAATCTCGACTGCATAATTTATGGTAGTGGGGGACTGCATTCGAGCTCTCCCCTTTTTTTTTCTTTTTTTTTGGGGGCAGCCGTGGCCTAATGGTTAGAGAGTTGGACTTGTAACCCGCAGGTTCGAGTCCCAGGTCCAGCAGGGATTGTCGGTGGGAGAGTGAATAACCAGCGCTCTTTCCACCCTCAATACCACGACTGAGGTGAGACCCGTGAGCAAGGCACCGAACCCCCAACTGCTCCCCGGGCGCCGCAGCATTGGCTGCTCACTGCTCCGGGTGTATGCACTTGGCCACACACCACTTCCCTTTCCCTTTGAGTTGAAGCAAATTTCTGTTAAAGTGCAAGAGTCAATGAAAAAAGTACTGAATGTACTGGTCACACTTTATTTTAAGGTCCAATTCTC
Organism: Tor tambroides; assembly: GCA_021397915.2. Lineage (NCBI taxonomy): Eukaryota > Metazoa > Chordata > Actinopteri > Cypriniformes > Cyprinidae > Tor > Tor tambroides. The sequence goes on along the minus strand of JAFVLL020014448.1, from coordinate 19,427 downwards.
ACTATTAACATACCATTAACCACGACTTTAATAAACAGCCAATATGTAATAATAGGCATGCTAAAATAAGCAACTAGTTAATAGTGAGAATTGGTCTCTATACTAAAGTGTCTGTTTGCACTGCCATTTCTGCACCTCCTCAATTTTATGAATAGTACATATGGTCCTTAGCAAGGTCTAGTCATTGTCAGAGGTCTATAATGAACTAGTATGGTGCATAAATTGAGTGGTTTTAATGGCTATAATCAATGTATGCAACCACTTGATGTTGGTGTGCATTAACTTATCTGTGTGTTCATCAAAATACATATAGTGAGGAGGCTCTGCATCCAATCAGATGGTGTCAGGCAGGGTCTTTTCTAATGGCTGTGGGATATTTAACCATATTTGCATGGTAAATTCACTTTTTAGATCAGTTTCTGTTGAGGGTTATATATTATTCATTTTCTTCTTGGTTTAAAAAGTAAGCCTTTCTTGCTACATTGCTTTTGAAATTCTTTCTATGTAAAATCTTCAATGGGTTTATTGACTTTATTATAATAACACTGAGCAGAGAAGCGGATTTTAATCTTTCTTTTATTAGAAAAAAAAAATCTAAACAAAATGTCAATTCTTCTTTGCTATTCATGTCATTTTTATAATACATTTTATTCATATGCCATCATGATAGCATGTTGCAAAACACTATATGTCCTTATTGACATGCAAGGTTTATCCGAAACTGAAAATGCTGCAAACAGTTGTTTACACCAAAAGGCACTGGCTCTTTTATACTCTGGGAAAAAGAATTATAATAATAATAATAATAAAATAAACAAACGTTAACAAACAAACAGAATAAGTTCCATCATTATTATATATATTACATTTATTTGACTGTATTTTCCACTGTGTTTGCATTTGAACTATAGGGGCAGATAAATGGGTGACTGCAGCAAGTCTCTCTTCCCATAAGTGTTGGCTCCTACGTTGGTCGGCGCGTAGACGGTGCCGATGGTGTTGCTGGATCGGATGAGAAAATCTGCTAATCTCTGAGTCACACAGGTGGCTGTGTTACACTTCCGCTTTTCCATGTGATGACTGTGGGGAAGTTCAGGAGGATATTTAAGCATTAGTCATGTGCCTCAATAAATTAAAACAACCTGAAAATAATGTTGTTCGTAATTAAGCAACATCACAAGAGCAAGAATCATACAAACAATTTGAAATTAACCAATTAAAATTCAAAGTCTCCATAATAAGTAATAAAAAAATTGCATGATAGGTCTCAACTTATAAGAATATATACAGTTCTAACTAATAAATTAGGCCATGGAATACTAGCATGATGGGGTTTTTTTTGACAATTTATAACAAAATGTTAAATTTCAGTCTTTAATTTATTCCACCCCCAAAAATGCAATTACAAATCTACTTCAATGCTAAAAATGGCAACATCTTAAACTCTGAATCATAATTGACAATTACTTTTCACAAGTACCTGTTCACTGCAGTGAGGCCCCTTGGAGGCCGTGGCCTTGTAAAACTCAGAAAGGGATTGTCAGATAGATCTGTAACCAGCCATCCATCGACCTCTTGCAAGTCATCCGGCTTTTCATCAGAGGAAAGGGAGTACCTGTCGACAAAAGAGGCCACAAAGCACCATCTCATCCAGAGCTGCTTAGAAAGTGCCACTTACCCTGACTGTGACGATCTTCTGAAGTGGAGACGTGTTGCAAGTGGATCATTTGCGCCCGCTGGTCATATCACTTCTACACACTTTCAACACACTTGTTACATCTTGTTCCAAGGATACCAAATAATCCGCTACCTCATGTGAACCTTTTTTGTTAGGTGACCTAAAATAGTTATTTGATGTGTTAACATTAACATTACATTATACAAATAAAAGAAAGAAATTGTTATGCCCATTTTAATGCCTAAATATTTGGTTTGAAAAATGTGTTTAGATTAAATCAGTGATACGATCACATAGATAGTTTATATTTACTATTTGAATTTCTATAATCTAAATATTCAATTGTGCTTTCTCATTTAAAAGATAAAATAAAATAAAGAATTCAGTAGACAATACATTTTGTTAATATGTTTGTATTTTATGCAATATTTCAGGTAACCTAAACCTATGATACCATCTGAATTAACTGATTCTAATTGAAAAATATTATCTAATTTGTCCAAATCAACCTAACTACATTAGGTTACACAAGGGTTGGATTAGGGGCATCCTAAAAAATAGTTTAGTTAATCAGATAAAAAAAAAACACCCTAACAAGGAACATTTTTACTTTTTACAATGAGTTGACTTGCCTGTTGTAAGGAACTGTGGCGACACATTGCAGCATCACAAGGAAGATCAGGATCTGTGAGGGCAGTTTCAGATGATACATGGCAGACAGGAATACTTGTATTTGTTCTTGTGCAAAAGAAAAAAAAAGAGCATTAGCATTAGCATTTTGTGGACATTTCGGTAACATTTTTGGAGTTTTGTACCACCACATCCCCATCGGTAAAGCTCAAGGTGTTTTTAATTCATATTAGAGTGGACAAAACGTAGTGTTATTTTACATTTGCCAACATTTAGCATCATTAATATCACTAAAATGTTTTTATTATTATTTTTAAACTTTTAAAACTAAAACTCTTATGAAATAATCCTGAGCCTAATGATAATCCAAAAAATATTCAGATATTTTATTGAAAAGGTAAGAGTACTCACTTCCAGCGGTTTCAAACCAGTGGACAGCAGCTCCTGAAGGTGCCGGCGTTGTCTCTGTTTTTCACACAAACACTCACACACTCACTCCATCCTCTCTGTTATAGGCTCCTACCCTCAACCACTTGTGACATCATCGCACTCCTCCAAATATAGCCCTCCATTTCCAGTAGAGATCGAGAGAGGGGTTAGCTTGAAGATTTCAAACTCACCGTGAGGGTCAAAAGCGGCATTGACGCTCATTATGACGTTTGTCGTGGACATCATTATCGACTGCCTTTACGTCACAATGTTTCAGATGACTTTGAGTAAAGCCTTTCTACAATGGGGGGGGGAAAGTACTTTCTACGTTCATGAGCACATTTGGCTCATTCTTATCATCGTTTCTGAAGAAAAGTCAATGCTGTACCTGGAACAACTTCTTCAAAATATTATAGATGTCAAGGTCTGGCCTTGGGTCAGGCCTTGCTTCTTTGTATGTATATATATATTTTTTTCTTTTTCTTTTTCCCATTCAAAATGCTATAAAAAAGTGCCAGAATCTCTTCAAAACTTTTCCTTTCTTGTAGCTCAATACTTTCCCCTTCCCAGGGATTCAAGAAGCAATGACTCACTCTTTATTTTAAGTCAAAGAACAAAAAGAAGTTTCAGCCAGAACCCACCAACATCCACAGGGACTGAAATGTATCACACATGAAATCATTCTGTGTTGTAACAGAATGGAAAAGGTGGAGAACTTACACAAATTTACACAGAAATTAAAATTCTTGAAATTTTCTCTCGGAGATTGAGCGTTCTAAAGCTTGAAAGCCTCGATTCAGTTTCACAGAAGATGGAAAAATGCAAATGGTTTGTTGTTGTTGTTGAAAATTAGTCAAGTTTTCTATAGTGACTTTAAATCACAACTAAAAAAAAAACACCAGACTTTTCCACTAATTTGTAACTGTAAATATGTTTAAAGACACTTCCAATGTGCAGATTTATTTTGTATTTTTACTCTTAGCATTTTGAACATTTTTAGTTCAGCTAAAGCAGCTGATTTTGTTTTTACATTATATGTATATAAAAGGAAGTGGCACATCACAGAACACACCACTGATAAGCCTAAAATCAATACATTACATAATTTCATTTTCAAATAAATAAATAAATAAATACATACATACATACATGTTACTTAGATTGTTCCAACCAAAAATGAGATGCTATGTATGATTCTTACCAGTGATTATTCTGATCTTAGTACAAATACTGCAGTTAGTCTACAGTATAGGTGCAATGCAAAAACTATGGCAAACATAAAACCCACTATTGTATAAAATCATGATGCTCAGGACTGCAGGACTGTAAAATGTAGGCTAATAGTTTTTTAGAAGCATATTTTAGAAAAAAAAAGGTTACACTATTTAAACGAAGTATAAATGAACATTGTTTCTATATATAATTGTTAATTAAATACATTTACTCTAGAGTCTAGACACATCAAGATAACATGTTATCATATGTACCTTTATTTAATATCATTTTTGGAATATACTGCCACCACGTGTTAGAAAGCATCCACTGCATACTAAAAAAAAAAAAAAAAAACTCCAACGGAGTTCAATGTATGTAATTAGGGGCATACATATGTATCTACTGTATATAGGGCATATTTATTTATGCATTTATTTATGCTATACACAGAAGTATTTGTGTGTGTGTGGTTAGCAATATAGCAATATCCAAAATACTTGCCCTTGTGGGGACATTTTTTGGTCTAACAATCTAAGAATGGCAGTAGTTTTTGAGAGGGGTAGTTTTAGGGGACAGAAAATACAGTTAGAGTCAGGGCCGGGTTAATGCACAGGCCTACTGGGCACCTGCCCACAGTACTAGACCAGTGGGGGGCCATCTGAAATTCCATTCGATTTTAACCAATGAGGAGCTGCTACTTCAGAGCGTATAATTTTCTTGTGAAGAGAAGATGAGGTCTAAAGAAGTAGTCTCCATTCCCCAAGCTTGTCTCAACTTCCAGTCTCAGTAGGAAGTCTGTTCCCATATTCAAACACCCTAGATCAGTGGTTTTCAAACTTGTTCCTGGGGACCCACAGCTCTGCACATTTTGCATGTCTCCTTAATTTACACACCTGATTCAGATAATCAGCTCATTAGGAAAGAGCTCCATCAACTCAAATGAGTGTGTCAGATAAGGGAGACATGCAAAATGTGCAGAGTAGTGGGTTGGATTGAAAACCACTGCCCTAGATTGTAGTGAAAGCAGCCTGCCCTTAACCCAAAGTAGGGTATAACATAATTAATGGCCACTAATGAAAACCCACTGATTTAAAAAATGACCATCTGGCCAATTGTCCATCTGGTCATGTGGCAGCCCAACAGATCAATTTATTTGCCATGTGAGATGATGGCTCCCCCAGAGTCCACAGGCTGGCCTGCCATTGAGGACCATGCCCCTATAAGTAAGACAGCCATCACACCCTTACTCAGAACTGGGGTTGTATCCACAAAAGAGGGGTACAAAAGCAACTTTGCAAAACCCTTACTTCTTGCAAAGGGTGCCAAAGCCAAAATATTGGCTTCATATGGAGCAGGCCCAGCAGAATTACTGGGATTGTGCTGCCATGAGCATAAAGCTGTCCGCAGAAGCAAGAATCGGCATGAGTAGGGGACCGGCATGCATCATGGATGAATTGCATTGTACCACAGAAAAATGGTCTTCTACCTTGCTGAGAGACACTTTTGAAGTTCATTCTGAGACCTAGACATCTTAAGTAAGCAAGAACTAGTGGCAGAGCCAGAGGGATGTCAAGGGTGCCACCCCAAAATTTAATATGTTACTATTTCATTTTCTTTGTTTAATCACACTGAAATAAGCATTTATTTTAGCCTCAAACTCAAGGACGCAACATGTCTGGTGTGCCGCATCGCACTTCATGAGAAGTAGAGTTGAGTGTCATTAGCATAGCAGTCATAAAAAAGCCATGCTTCTGAATGACTGATCCTAATGATGACATGTAGACAGAGAAGAGAAGTGGTCCAAGCACTGAGCCTTGAGGAACCCCAGTAGCAAGAAGTTGTGACTTAGAAACCTTACCCCTCCAAAACACTCTGAAGGACTATCCTGAGAGGTAAGATTTGAAACACAGGAGTGTGGTTCCTGAGATGCCTATCTTTATGAGAGTGGACAGGAGGATCTGGTGGTTGACAAAAGCAGCATACAGATCCAGCAAGATGAGCACTGAGGATTTGGAAGCTGCTCTTGCCAGTCTCAGGGCTTCAGTAACTGAGAGTAGAGCAGTCTCAGTTGAGTGGCCGCTTTTGAAACCAGATTTGTTTTTGTCAAGGAGGTTGTTCTGTGAAAGAAACATAGAGTGCAAGAGTTGAACATAACTCACTCAAGTGTCTTTGTAATGAATGGAAGAAGGGATACCTGTCTGTAGATTTCTAAATGTGCTGGATTTAGAGAGGGATTCTTACAGTTTCTTTTTACAATTGCTTACACACTAAAATTAAAACTAACACACAGTTAGTGAAACCTGACACTCAAAGAGCAAAACCTCAGCCCAAATCTGCAAAACTATAAGCACATTCTCAGCCTCACACTTTTTGCAAAACACTACACACATTGTTTGCAAGACACTAAACACACTTCTCTTCATTAGACACAGCAACCTAACATGATGTCACTTCTTTGCCATTTTAAGGTACTGCTTTCCAAAATACTACACATATGAACCAATTGATTAAACTTGGCCATCAGGTGTGCAGACACTTAGGTGCTTAACTGTAAACTCAACAATCAGGCGCAAGTAGCCTACTATAAAAAAGCAAAAGATGAGATTATATGTCTTCAACAAAAATGGAAGGCAATGTTGCCGTAAGAGGGAGAGACATCATTGACCACAGAGCTATTTTGAATGTCCTGGGCCAACATGGTAGTAACATCACAATGTACGTTGCAATCACGCAGAACAGGGTCCTCCACCAGCATGCCAACTTAGGCCCTTACAACACGGCCCACATATTCACATTTTTAGCCAGACTACACAATATTGTCACAGCAGAAGACCAAATGGATGCAGAGCACATGAGATACATTGTCATCTGGGATAATATGTCTTTCCACTGATCTGTTCTGGTCCAAAACTGGATTCATAAGCGTCCACAATTTTCACTCCAATACTGCTGGTGAGATGTTGCTCAAGGCTACAATGCCCAGTTCACTAAGATGTCAGGCTCAGGCAACGACACTGAACTTCTGCTCCGCTCAGTAAAGCCACAGGATTAAGTGCCAGAAAGCTTCAGCAGTCAATCCCGTATCTTATTAGAAAAATAATGCACACCTTCAGTACATTATATTTGTAAGAGCCATTTTTGGTCTTTACTTTGAATTATGTACGTGTATGTCCAGTAGGGGTCACACTTGGGTGATTGTTCACAAAATATAGGTGGGAACCTTCCTTCAGGTAACAGGTGAGGTGTTGCTGGAGGGAAGGTGCTCACAGTTTTTTGACCGCTTCGCTTGGTTGTTTGTACCACGCTATACAAGTCATTGTTAAGATGAATGACTGGGGGATTTATTGACTGCTTGTTTGGATTCTTGCCTACGTGGAAATGAAGACCAGTAGCAGTAAAATAAATCTACAACAATGAGCATTTTAAACTCAAGTGTGGACATTACAGTTTATAATAATTCAAGTGTACGCGTCAATTACAAGCACCGTCCAGCATCCCTCAGCTGCTTAAAGTATTAGACTTGGCTGCTTACAATATTTCTAATAATTTAAAGAGCTGTTTTCAATTATCCCTTAATTGTATTACATAGAGAATTATTAGAGGGAGCTTGACTGAGTGAGTACCTGTATTTTATACAGCATTCATTCTTCAAGTATTCATTTTCTCATCAACATAAAAAGCATAGATTTCTGATCATGCATAATCATCTATGTATTGCATTCCCAGAAGGCCGATGCTGGCTTCCCTGATGCCACGCATAATGTTTCCTAACAGCGCGATCACCCACGTGGGCAAGATTTCCCCCTTTTAGCATATATTATGCTCTGTTAGGTATTTTCTGAACTGTACAATTAAAATATCCCACATGATTTTCCACATTTAACCACGCATTTCTAGAAACAAGTTGTTGAACAATATTCTGGGTGTCAGATGAGCATATGGAGCTCACTGTGAAATTATCAGTATCATCAGTGTGGGTGGCAGCTATATCATACTTGTACCTGTCATAGGGGGGAAAATGAATGCATTAATGAGTAAGTTTTTACTTTTTAGCCAGATGGTTCAACCATTTTTTTTTCTAGAGATATTAGATTTTAAAATGGTCTAAAAGTGTTTCAACGGGTATATTTTACAGTGCATTTTAAGAACTTGGGACTGTGGAAGTACATAACTACTTGCAAGTAAATTCAACTATTTTTAACATATGTTTTATTAAGTTTTACAGAACAAAATAAATCATCAGTCTCTGTGCCATTTCTAAAGTATCAACAGTAACTGAGTCACATTACAGCATCAATGGTGTGACTCACTGGTATAAGTGCTCTAATGGGTGAACCTCGGCCCTCATTTCTCACTGAAGCTCAACACATCACTACTCACCCATTTCAAAGCTGCCATTGATGATACCAGAGGTATGGTGCTTTCGGTGTAACTCCTTGTCAGCAATTTATAGACATAACAGAAGGCAAATACACCAATAAAGATCTTTCCATACACAAGGACCTAAGAAAGATTAGAGTTTTTGATCACACTTTATTTTAAAGTGCAGTTCTCACTATTAACAAACCATTAACTATGATATTTCCCTCAATAAACTCATAATTTGCAGATTATTAATAGTAGTTGTTAAATTTAGGTATTGGTAGGATTAGGCATGTAGAATATGGTCATGTGGAATATGTGCTTTAAAAGTACTAATAAACAGCCAATATGTCAATAAAAGGCATTCTGGAACTTGAGCGCTGATTCTTATATAAATAATGTTACTTAAGCAGCAAATCAGCGTATTAGAGTGACTGGAGTGAAGGTAAATTACCCCATTAAATAGTTAGATAAACTTGAGTGTCTGCTGTTAAGGTTTGTTAGATAGAATGTGAACCAAGTTTGAGTACACTGAAATGTCATGATGGTTTGTTTCAATACATAAATAGTATATTGCAAGTAGACACATTTTGAATGACTATTTACAGCAGGGGTTCTCAACTCCGGCCCTCAAGGTCCACTTCCCTGCAAAGTTTAGCTCCAACTCTAATCAAACCAACCAGAACAAGCTAATTAAGATCTTCAGGATTGCTAAAAAGTTACAAGCCGTTGAGATTAATGCTGCTCAAGGTTGGAGTTGAGAATCTCTGATTTACAGTAACCTTATATCAGGGATCTCCAACCCTGCTCCTGGAGAGCTACCGTCCTGCAGACTTTAGATCCAACCTTGCTCCAAAACGCCTGTCTGTAATTATCAAATATCCCTGAACACCTTGATTAGGTTCAGGTGTGTTTCAGTGTTGCCAGTTTAGTGATTTTGTAGCTACACTGTAAAACTTTTCGTTGTAAATTTACAGTAAAATACTGGCAGCTGGGTTGCCAGCCACTTACTGTATTTTTACAGGACTACTACTGTACACAACATTTACAGTTTAGTACTGTATTTACAAAATACAGTATTATACTGTTATATAACTTATTTTTTACAGTATTACATCAGCATATTTACAGGGAATACTGTAAACCCTAAGCTTTTGTTTCAGTATTCCTGGATTTACAAAATAAAAATACACTTTTTCATAACAGTAGTCACAAAATAAAGAGAAAACATTCTCTGAGTTTTAAAACATTTATTTATTTTGAAGAAAAGACCAGGAAATTGCCTTATATGAACATATTGGCTGAAATGCCAGCTTTATTTATTATTTTTTGTAAATGAAAAATGCATGTAAAATGCAATAAACAATTAGCAAGTAATTCAACATATAGTAATCTTATTTACTTTTAAAGAATGGAAAGGTTTTTCAGAAATATATTTTTAAAAATCTTTAAGTTTTTCAGAAGAGAGGAAACCTACGGGTTTACAGTACTGTTCTTTTGTACACAACATGTCCAGTCTTCTTTTAAGTCACTTTTCCTTTCTTGGTTTTTGATGCACATTCAGGGTTGATGTTGAGAAAGCGTCTAAAAGACAGAAAAAAAAAAAAGTGTAAATATATACAGTATCTCACAGAAGTGAGTAAACCCCTCACATTTTTGTAAATGTTTTATTATATATTTTCATGTGACAACACTGAAGAAATGACACTTTCACACTTCTGTAAAGTAGTGAATGTACAGCTTGTATAACAGTGTAAATGCGTTCCCCAAAAATAACAACACACAGCCATTAATGTCTAAACCACATTAAATTGGGCCCAATTAGCCATTTTCTCTCCCTGTAAACATGACCAGAGTTAAGTCTCAGGTACCTATGGCAAGATCTCTTGAGAATCTGAAAAAAAGAATTGTTGCTCTACATAGATTGCCAAGACCCAAACTGAGCTGCAGCACGGTGGCCAAGACCATGGCAGTGGTTGAACAGACAGGGCTCCACTCCCAACAGGCCTCTATGGTCGACCAAAGAAGTTGAGTGCACGTGTTCACGCCATATCCAGAGGTTGTGTTTGGGAAATAGACGTATGAGTGCTGCCTGCATTGTTGCAGAGGTTGAAGGGGTGGGGGGTCAGCCTGTCAGTGCTCAGACCATACGCCGCACACTGCATCAATTTGGTCTGCATGGCTGTTGTCCCAGAAGGAAGCCTCTTCTAAAGATGATGCACAAAAAAGCCTGCAAACAGTTTGCTGAAGACAAGCAGACTAAGGACATGGTTTACTGGAACCATGTCCTGTGGTCTGATGAGACCAAGATAAACTTATTTGGTTCAGATGGTGTCAAGCGTGTGACCACTGCCTTGCTAAAGAAGCTGAGGGTAAAGGTGATGGACTGGCCAAGCATGTCTCCAAACCTAAACCCTATTGAGCATCTGTGGGGCATCCTCAAACGGAAGGCGGAGGAGCGCAAGGTCTCTAACATCCACCAGCTCCGTGATGTCGTCATGGAGGAGTGGAAGAGGACTCCAGTATAACCTGTGAAGCTCTGGTACTCATTTTTGTGACCAGCGGTTTAGACATTAATGGCTGTGTGTTGAGTTATTTTGAGGGGACAGCAAATTTACACTGTTATATAAGCTGTACACTCACTACTTTACATTGTAGCAAAGTGTCATTTCTTCAGTGTTGTCACATGAAAAGATATAATAAAATATTTACAAAAATGTGAGGGGTGTACTCACTTCTGTGAGACAGCACAGAGAATTGCAACACTTGCGATGTGATTACATGACTACATGATAATGTTAAATATGCAATATATCATTCAGCTTCTATAATCAACTGTATAAAATGCTTGTTAAAAAATACTTAAGTACTTTACAAATACTGTCAAAACAAGTTAGTGACAATTCACTCTATCATATATATCAATGGCAAATATGCTAACCTCAGTCGCAAGGGTGCATGCCACCTCTTCCTGATACTGGAGGTTGAAATCATACAATAATACAAACAGCACTGCAAGGCCAGAGACAAAGTTGGGCTGCTCAACATCTAGCGCTGGTTGCTTAGAGATTGACCTGAAAATAAAAAAAGAAAGAAAATACTTCAAATAAACTACTGTGGGTTCCATTGCGGTTCTGTTTAGTTGTCTATACATAGTTCAACATAGCTATTAAACTAACTCTGAAATATGTGCAAGGAAATCCCATTTACAGGGTTCACAACTATAGATGTGAACTGCATAATAATAGTATCTCATGAATGCACAGCTTCCACACACAAAAGACCAACGTCAGTGTCAGGATTTTCATTAAACAATATATTAAAATTACGGTTTGTTTTTCACCAAACCATATCGTATTCCCCCAGAACACTTAGAATATATGACATGTGTAGCATGGGAACATTCTGTGATACTATTGTATCTTTTGTAAATCTTGATGCTGGTCACTATCACTGCCATTATATGGACAAGCGTGAGCAGGCTTTTTTAATATTATTATTCTCCTTTAGTGGTCCGAAAAACAAAGAAGGTCATACGGCATTAGAACAACACCAGGGTGCATGGATACATATGGGTAGCAAAATTCAATTTGAAATGCAATATGTAAAATGGCAATGTATTTCTGTATTTAAATTTACATTTTCCCATACATATGTGCAGTATTTAGTGGAAAATGAAAATTCAATTATATAATTTACATTTGCCATTTCCTACACTAGTTTTAATATACAAATTAAAAACATATTTTAAGGCTTTATAAGTTGCAAAATGAAAATGAAAATGTATTACCCAAATTGATTAGATATGTCCAAGCAAAAACTGTAGCAAAAGTATCATTTAAATGCTGTTTTTCCTAAATACACTTAGACTTAGGGGTAGGACACTTGGGATTGCATTTTCATCATAATACCACATGATAATTGTAGCAAAATGCAGTGAGAATGATGAAAATGCAATCCCAAGTGTCTTACCCGTAAGTGTAAATGCATTTAGGAAAAACAGCATTTAAATGATAATTTTGCTACAGTTTTTGCCTGGACATGTTAAACATATCTGATCAATTTGGATAATACATTTTCATTTTGCAACTTATAAAGCGTTAAAATATGTTTTTAATTTGCATATTAAAACTACTGTAGAAAATATCATATGTAAATTATATAACTGAATATTCATTTTCATTTTGCACTAAACTTTGCACATATTTATGGTAAAATGTAAATTAAAATACAGAAATGCATTGCCACCATTTTGCATTTTACAAATTGAATTTGAAATTATTTCAAACTGAATTTTGCTACCCATATGCTTCCATAGCGTAAATGATGACTTAATGTTCATTTTAGGGTGTACTAATCTTTTACTGTTTACATACCAAGAATTATAGGTTGTGTTCTCTGGCAAATGTAGAGACTGCTGGACATCAGATGGAGTGGTGGATACCTGAAACAATTTTTAAAAAGACAGCACAACCATCACTAACAGAACCAAGACATAAAGCGTGTTGCAAATAAATGTGATTTGTTAAGTAATCTCTACTTACATCTGCTTGAAGGGTAAAACCATCTAATTTCTGCAAGTGTGGGAGCAGCTGTAGGACCATGGAAGACATGGAAGCAATCAGGAATACTACATTTGAAATAAGCATTAGGAACATGACTATGGATTTTCATGTGCTGGCAAAATTATAACATTAAAAAGCATGATCATAGAACTGACATTTTTTTAACATGGACTACAAGTGTAATACTTGGGAAGCACTTACATTAGCACCGGATCTTCATCAGATTGTTCACCCTGGAAAAAAAATAAAAATAATAATAATAATAATCAGAAGCAGGTCATGTGAATGTGTGTCTTATTTGCTATTTAAGTTGTTTTTGATTGTTGGATTAAAGGAAGGTGTGAATAAACATCTTAAGCAGCACTGAGTGACTGTGATAAGTTAAACGAGTTAACCTTAACTTAGATATAATTTGGTTATGGGCCGTAAAAGAAAGACATGGTCAATGTTGCCGTATTATATGAAGTATCAAAGTTACTTGGTAAAGAGGTGAGAATTGTTTACTCAGGTAAAGTTGGTTTTATATTCACACATTCAGACTTCTGCATTCAATTACTTTGTGAAGCACGCTATATTGGACATTCAGCAGAGATTCACAAGTAAATATGAAATTAAAACAATACTTGCCCAATTTGATCGATTGTGAAAAAAAATGTAGTAGGTTGACAATGATGTCGCTGATTAGAATTAGCAAAAAAATAACTTTATTGCACATATAATTAGAAAGTTATCGAACGCGGAAATATGTGAATGTGCGAATATAAAACCAACTTTACCCAAGTGAATTGTTTACTCGGGATTTAAGTTATCAAAAGTTTAACGTTCCCCAAATCAAACCATTCGTGGAAACAATGTAGAGAACGGACAAGCTTACCGATCAATACCTTCAACAATAATCCATCTTCTCATGCTCCAGTCGATTAGCATCGTCTCAGGCACAGGTTACGGTGATTCAGATGACAAATTATCTCCACGTCTGCTCAGGCAGCGTCCTCCATTGTTTGCTGCGTCACAGGCACTAACGCTTGAAACGCGAAACGAAGCTCACAAAGCATAAAATCTACTCACAGATTCACAAACCACTGGCTTATCTTAATAACGCGAATAATTATTTTGTTCAATTAATTCCCGCTGACGAATCTAGTTTGCCTGTAATACACTGTTCACATCACATCACATTTCTTCTTCTTCTTTGGTGATCACATTTGAATTGAGCGCGAAATAAATATATCCCACAATGCAATGCGTTTACAGTATGATACTGTATTACAAATTTAGCGGGCTGAAAACAGAAAACTTCTGTATATTTACAGACATTCTGTAAAATATACAGAATGCTACTGTTTTATGAAAATACAGTATAATACTGTTAGAAAATGCCTGTAAATTTACAGTAAAGTTTTACAGTGTAGATTTAGCTACTTCCCCACCTCTTTTGAGACTTTTTTCAAAAGTTTAGGAACAAATATAGCAACTTCTTGGACAAACCTTATCTAAGTTTTTATCTTGCCCACTGATCTATATTCATCTTTATATAGATCAGTGAATTTGCCATTATGATGTCATCTAGTGACATTTAGCTATCAGTTTTAGCTACTTTTAATTGAAAGCAGTTGGCAACACTGGTGTGTTTGAAGCTGAAATCTGCAGGATGGTAGCTCTCCAGGAGCAGGGTTGGAGACCCCTGCCTTTATATAATGCTGTATAATTAAACTCACACAGTGAAAATGAACTTTAGACAGATAAGATATAACAACAATGACAATGATATAACATAAATGACACATTAACAGCATTTAACAAACATCAACCAACAAAAATGCACGATGCCACAACAAATCTGATTACTTGATGGAATATATAGAGGGCTGCACGTGCACCAGTGGCTTGTGTGTATGCATTCACATGCGTATGCGTATGCACAGTTCACCCCCCTGGCAAAATAATAAGCTTTCTGTTAATATTTTATACATTTATGTTAAATTTCCTATAGATAATTGCCAGAGGTTTGCAGCCCTTCATCTGTAGTTAGATTGCCTGAAATTTGGAACAAATGTGGTGAAAACATGCAGAATTCATAGTGGAACCACCTGTTGTAAAAAAAAGTCCCTATGGGACACGGTAATGGAAGGAAGAAGAAAAAAAAGAGAAAGAGAGAGATAGAAGAAGAAAATCAGTATTTTTGAGTGATTCGCCCACAAAATTTTTGCGTTCCTCCCAGAAATTTTGAATTCTCTCACAAAAAGGGGGGTGGGGAGGGTGTACTTTGGGGGAACACAACACTTTTATTTTCCTTTTTCTCTCCATCACCATGAGCCTTGGGGAATTAGTTTATAGAATTGCACTGTTGAATAGCTCTTAAGAGAGATTTGCCAGAACACTATATATATATCTTTTTTGTAAGGGTCCCACTCACAGTTGCTCACAGTGCTCTTCAATGTGACAATTAAATCCAAAGTGTTTATCAACTTTGACCCTACTCTATCCGCTCAGTGAAATGTTACCCAAAAAGCTAATAGGGTCGTGGCCTCTCTGCTAATGAAATGGGTACTTGCGATGGTGAACACATCCTCTTCATTACCTCAACAACTCTCACTGATGAGTCAGTCAAGGTCATATCTGTCATTTTCAATCAGGAATAGACACATGGACTGAATATAACATTCCTAGACTGTCCTAAATACCTGTGGTAATGACTGAGAGCTTTATTGTTGTGTTAGGAGTGGCTGTTATACATACACATGACAAAAATGGCTTCCAGCTATAATGAAACTCAATAAAGGGATAATTCAGCTCAAAATGAAAATACTGCCAACATTTCACCACCCTCATGTTGTTTCTAAACATGTAGCCTATGTATTTCTTTTTACAAAACACATTCAAGAGGAGTTTCAAATCACACGTTTAGAGTTTGGGCTGGTAATTAAAGAAGCAGGCATTACAGCAATTAACAGCAACAAGTAGTCCTACTTAACAAGCAGTTAACCCTAAATATGCAGCACTCACGGCTGTGTTCTACTTCAAATTTTGTATGGCCTTCCCTCACTAACTTTGCTTCATCTTGTGGACTCGGATGTACGCCACTGCTTATTTTATATGAGTGGCTAATTCTGCCGGAACTCGTCCAAGGGCTTTAAATGGAAAGCCCTGAGCCCTTGATCACTTGGAATCTCTTGTTACTCATATAAAGCTTATTAGACTGGAATATGTATGTGTTTTTCCCCCTCAGGGGTTAAATTCTTCATCTTATTATTATTATCATTATTAATGATGACAAATGTTAATTGCCTGAAGATTTGTAAATTATATTCTTACACAATTTACAACTAAAACATCAATCAGTTTTAGTATCATATATCACTAATCAGGTGGTTCAAAGACTCCATTGCATTAGTACAGAATCACTAAACTGCATAATTCACCATACATCATCAAACCTACAATTTATCAATAACTAAACCAATATATTTTATCAATATGTGAGGTACTGTTTGCAAATTACTGTTTGTAAGTTTATATAATTCATTAGAACTTACAATTGTACAGTGTGTTTGCTCTTTTTGTACTGTTAGACAAAACAGTATATGTTTCACAGAACTAATTTTTGTGAAAAATGTTGATGGCAGTTTCCATGCAAAGTTAAAAGCACCACCAACACCACACACACACACACACACACACACACACACACACACAAAAGTGTATCAACCAAGCTGGCTTTTGATCATTATTTAATTCATGACGTATCACCAATGAAGCAACTGATCACACTAATACATTATAAAAAAATTTTTTTTTATTATTATGAATATTAATCAATGTAACATAGTAATGACATGAGTAACCAAGTGAGAACTATAAATTTAAAGTTACATTTACAACATTTATGCATTGGTGGGAAATCATCATGTGCACAATTGGACAGTCCCTTCTTCCTCTCAGTTTTTTTCTCTTTTTTTTTTCTTTTTTCTTTTTCAGAACCAGTCATTTATAACAATAATATTTATTTTCATAAATTAATTAAATTTGTATATATATATATATATATATATATATATATATATATAATAGATAAATAACCGCAAATGTCATAGAAAATGGTACATCAGATGAATGGCACAAAGGATATTCAGGCACCTGGCCAGACATAAAATTGTTTGTCACCATATTTTGAAAATGACCCAGGAAATGATGCAGAACATTATTTTAGAGTTTTTTCCTCTTCTGGATCACATAGCACAGGGTGTTGGAGTTCTTTGTCCTTGGATATTTGCTTATCATTCTGTACTTTCCTCTTAATCTGTGTGGTAACAATCCATAACAGGGTATTGCTAATTGTCCAAAGAGAGCTGACCAGTCCAAGAAATAGGTACCTGATGGGGTTGAATTACAGTTTATTATACATTAATTAAGGTTTCTGTGCATTCAAATTAGGGCTGCATAGTATAGTCCTGCCAGATCTGCTCACCTGAAAGTTTCAGTGTCATACATTCTGCATGCACCACTTCCACCGCATTTCTTCTGGCCCCATTTCAGACAGGTCGAGTCAATAAGAGCACCAAAGCAAATGGGACCAGGAATACCACCTTTAAAAGATGGAAATTACATTTAAAACAATGCTGTGGCTTAATGTGTGTCTAAGACAAGAAAAATATTAACATCTGTGAAATAATTGTTACTTTTTACTCACAAAAACCATGCTTTGCACTATTAGCAATTCCAAACATAAACTTACCAAAAACTCTTAAAACTAACAGAAATACACCCATTGAGAGAGACTTCAGTGCAGGATCCACAATCCTGCAAGAACATATTTCATACAACATTAAATATTTCACCAAAAAAAAAAAAAAAAACAAACATCCATACAATTCCCAATTTTATTTATTTTTTTTAAAATAAAATAATATCTCATAACTCATTTCAAATCTTCAAATTTTGCATGAAGCTTCTTGCCTCAATGTATTGTCAATAGGGTTGTCAACCATGACTGTTTGTTTGTTTTTTTGTTTGTTTAATCATTAAAGGTTGTACAATATGTGAAACTGAATCAAATACAATAAATGCAACTGAATATATGGAACAATAATATGGAGCAACTGCATGGAAATATGATGGAAACAAGTGAAACAGAACCTCAATGAGATGAGGAAGAAGGGAACAGTGCCCAGACAGTACACAAAGAAGGCGAGTGACTGCAGTGCCAGATAGATGTAGAACATTTTAGTGCAGCTACTCTTTCGTGAACACTGTCCAAGCACTGCAGAGGAGTTCCCAGAAGTCAGTCCCCAGCTCTGGATACATGTACAGCCATGGAATGTCTGACAAACACGTGCAAGTAAGTATGTAAATAAATAAATACAAATATGTGACAAAGAATCTGTTGTCAAGAGTTAAAAGTAGTTGTTCACCATATTCTGCCCTGCCCCCCGAGTGGAATTGCAGCCAGCATGACATGGGGAGATGTAGGTCACTCCATTCTGCCCACATACTGGATCCCATTGGAAGTCAGGACACCCACAGTCAGCATTGCATGAAGTGAGTAAATCACTGCTTATATCTTGAACTTCAATAGATCTGCCACATAAACAATTCATTTTATTATACTACATATTCCTGTGACCCTAGGACAAGCGATTTGGAAAATGGACAGATTGAATGGATATAAAGTGTATATGTTCCATGATGCAATAAGATTTATACAATGAGTATAATTAGAAACAAAAAATACCCTTGATAGGGCACTGTGATCCCAGCGACATCTATGTTTTCACAGCTGAGAGCAAAGTAAGGTATGGTGCAAACCAATGCGATTACAGAGGAGAAGAACATCAGTCTTGCAGATCCCAGCAGACTCAGTTTAAACCTCTTCATAATCCAGCCACTCAGGAACATACCCAGAGCCACTGCCGGAATAGACGTCACTCCTGTACATATAAGCACAGCTAGTTTAAACAGCAATAAATAAATAAATAAGTAAGTAAGGAAGTATGTATGTATGTATGTATGTACTGTATGTATGCCAGCTGTCACCTATGAAAAAACTGGCCTTAGATGCGCTTTGTCCAAACTGCTGCTCCAAATACTTTGGCGTGTATGTTATGAAAATGGTAAAGGCATGGAATGCCAATACACTGGAAACCAGGTACAGGAGATAGATCCCTTTGGTGAGCAGACGCTTTAAAGATGGGCCAAAATCTAGCAAACAAGCATTACTTGTAGCAAAACAAACATAACACTTTATAATTAATAATAATATTATTATTAATAATAATAATAATAATACCAATCTTCTTTAATTTTATGCACTGTTTTGATCTGTGATATACAAAATTTGAACTGATGGAGAATCTCTTGGCCACTTTTGGAATATACAACTATATAATCATTACAAATTAATGCAATGTAAAAGAGACCAAAACTGTAAACTGAGTGTATCTCCAAAATGTCACAACCCAGCAGGCACCGGACGTCAATATGACGTCAGATTGACGTTGGACCCCAACGTCGGAGAGACGTTGTTTTTTGGTTGAAAATGAAAATCGGGT
>JAFVLL020014446.1:0-34778 GCA_021397915.2 Tor tambroides | reverse complement strand
GGTTTCGGAGGGGGGCGGGGTGATTTGAGTTCAGGGCTCTCACAGCCTGGGGGAAAAAGCTGTTGAGCAATCTGGCAGAGCGGGCTCTGATGCTCCGGTACCGTCTTCCTGATGGTAGGAGCTGGAAGAGACTGTGGGAGGGATGGGTGGGGTCCTTCACGATACTGTTGGCCTTGCTGGAGCATCGTGAAAGGAAAATGTCCAGGATGGAGGGGAGAGGGGCACCGATGATCTTTGCAGCTGTGTTCACTGTCCGCTGGAGGGTCTTTCGGTCTGCTGCACTACAGTTCCCGAACCAGACAGTGATGCAGCTGGTCAGCACACTCTCAATGGTGCCCCTGTAGAAGGTGGTGAGGATGGGTGGAGGGAGACTTGCACTTTTCAGCCAGCGGAGAAAGTGTAGGCGCTGTTGTGCCTTCTTGGAGAGTGACATGGTGTTGGTGGTCCAGGTGAGATCCTCTGTGATGTGCACCCCCAGGAATTTAGTGCTGCTGACTCTCTCCACAGTCGAGCTGTCGATAGTCAGTGGGGGGTGGTCAACAGAGTTGAACTATTATTGAACTTAACTGAATCAACAATTACTTGAGCTATATAATAATGCTATTGGCTTGTTAGAGTTACTTTACAACATATTTTTAATTTGTAGCTACTGCTTTGAAACATATTGTATAAAGTGTTGTATAAGTAAAAAGGTGACTTGACTTGTATGCATATTCCGTATACTGAATATTTATTTTAAAACATTTAC
Organism: Tor tambroides; assembly: GCA_021397915.2. Lineage (NCBI taxonomy): Eukaryota > Metazoa > Chordata > Actinopteri > Cypriniformes > Cyprinidae > Tor > Tor tambroides. The sequence goes on along the minus strand of JAFVLL020014446.1, from coordinate 34,030 downwards.
AATTAATTTGATCAGAACAAAAGTGGCAGATATGTTACTTGCTTGTTCAGATGACATTTGTCTAGTTGGACATATGTTAATGTACAACAACAGATCCGCTATGATGTGGTGATCACAGATTCATCCGTGCAGAGGAGCAGTGCAGAAGCACCACCCACATACACAAATAACTCCACAAGTAGCTTGCATTTTTATTTTTTTAAACAGAGGTGGTGATAGAGAGGCAAAATGAATAATATCTAAATATTAATGTTTATTTTGTATGTTCTTTCAAGCAATACTACTACTACTACTACTAATAATAATAATAATAATTAACATGTTCGCTGCATGAGTTTCACTTACATTCACTGGCTGGAGGGGATGAGTCTGTTTTCACACAGATAAGCCTTCTGGATGAAGCGTTCTGGATAGCGTCAAAAACTGTCTCTTTAAATGAGTTACTGAATCATTCACTCGTGATTAGTTTAGCAATACTGATTTACTCAGTATCAAAACACCACTAATGTGTGCTGCTTAGAGATGGAACGGTCGATTCAGCGAGACAGTATGTGATTCAGATTCGATTGGAACGGTTTTCGATTTAACAGATCAAAAATATAAGCAAAGTAAACTTAAAATATCCAAGTTTAGGGACTAAACATACATTTACACTAGATAAAACTATGAAAAAAATCTTAAATGTCACGTAGAGATTCAAATCAGTGAATCTTTTTATAATCTGTTCATTTACAACAACAAAGTGTCTGAACATACTGATGAGTCAAAAAACCACGTGAATGAATTATGCATGGATTATTGACATTCATCCATTCATTGCATGCATCCATCATCGCTCTCGAGAGCCAAGTAGATTCACTATAGACGTGAAATAAAAATATGTTATATCTATTTGTAAATGTGAATAGTTCCAATGCAAAAGCCTCTAAAAGCCATCTTGGTCAAAAATGAGATAACGATACTGAGTGAATGCTCTCCACACATAGTATATGTTCATCAAGTACTTTCACTTCAAATGCGCTAAATCCCAGCCTCAACCCATTCAGAAGTACCAGTACTTACATACAAACCTATACATAGTAGCCAGAAAGAAATGCTAATTTTAAAGAAAAGCGTCAGACGTACTTAGAGGCTTTTGCATCTAAACTCTTCATATACACTTCATAAACTATATGTGCAAAAGTTCTCGACACTAAGCTTTGGCTGATAAGAAAGAGAGAGAATGCGTAAAGACAAGATACTCTCTGTATGTTTAAAGATGCCCAAACCGGCTGATGTGATGATAACTATACCATTATACCAGCAACAGCAGTATGAAGTTTCCTGTTTTCGTTCCTGTTTCCCTTGTTTCCATGGTTACCTTATCATCTTGTTTAAGTCCTCTTTTACTGTACCTTTGTATTAAATGCACTCAGTTATCTCAGTTGTCTGTCAAATATTATGTTTAGATTTGTTTGTAAAGCTGTTGCTTTCCTATGTTAATCTTAAGCTGTTATTTTGGTAAATACACTGTATTTAACCACATTTAGATCCACATCTCTTCTTCTTGCCTCGCCTGTGTTCAGTGTGTATGAATTAACAGGCACTATATCTTATGTTTATGTATCACAGATTTTGGAAATACTGATAGCCTTATTGGCATTCGGTTTCACAGTCTGGAATAAGAGTTTTTATCTCTGGTCACCAATCATTGTAAGTCAATCATTTCAATATGACTATAACATTATACATTGAACAAATACTGAATTATGTTCCATTTCTATTCTGCAGTTCTTTATAATTAGAGTTATAACAGTCTTGGCTGCAAGTGCAACGTAAACCACATCTAGTTAGTGTCAAATTTACTGATTTTTGAAGAAGCAATATGTTTAAGGAAAAAAAAAAAAAACATAAGGGGAATTTTTATTTGTTTATCTATGTATGTACGTATTTATTTATTTTTTATTTGTATTGTAGGTCAAAACCTCACAAATGCTAAGCTATGTAAATTTTGCAGTAGTTTCTATCTCCCTCCACTCTCACTTTATTTTAGTTCAGGTAAGTGGTTACATAGCCTATAGTATTTGTGTTGTATGTCTAGTAGGGTTGGGTATTGACACAAATTACGATTCAATTTCGATTCACAAGCTTGCATTTCGATTCCAATTCAATTCAATTCAATTCAATTCAATTCAATATTGATTCATCTGGATATACACTCACCAGCTACTTCATTAGCTACACCTGTTCAACTGCTCGTTAACACAACTATCTAATCAACCAATCACATAGCAGAAACTTTAGGCATGTTAAAATTGTAAAACTGATTTGTATACAAACACTTAAATTAGTTTATCTAATAATTAAATTATTATACTAACTTTATAATTACAATATTATGTTTCTACTCCAATTCGTTTTTTGAAATATAAACTTTTAAATGGTGACTGTCATTAAAAAAAAAAAAAAAAAAAATGATGGATTTATTCAAACATACATTAAACATTGAACAGTAGAATGCAGTGCATATATTTAGCAAAATACTCCTCTCTAGAGTAGCCTGTTTTTTTTCTGTCCATTGGCTTTTCTAAAACTAAACATTACGTAATATATTGTTTACAAGCTGTTTATTAATTTCATGGTTGAGCAATTACATGAGACATGATAAGGATTCTGATAAATTGTACTGTACAGTATCTTTCAACATACCAAAATAAACTGATTCATGTTTATTTTGTGCTGTAACTAGTAATAAAGCAGAAGACCTGATTGATTCACATGTGCTCTGCGCATGACTGTTTAAAATAGAGAAACCAATATTTTTACCCAGCCCTAGTGTCTACATTAAAATTATTTAACTCCCCCCTCCCAAATTAAATAGTAAGTGCTTATATGTTGTGACACTGATAGTCTACAACAGTTTAATGTAGCAGTGCCTAATATGTCCTTTATACTGTTTAGATCTAGCAACTGGTTTTTGATTCATATTTATGTTTTAGTTCATAATCACTGTATCTCTATTAATTAGATTATTCTGGATGTGTCCTATGTCCTTATCGCCTGTGATATTCTTATCTTCATCTTCTATCTTGCTATTGCCGTAACCTCATGTTCCTGTTGTTGCAATCCCAAGGTAAACATCATTAAATAAATAAATAAATAAATAAATAAATAAATAAACAGATGAAATATATGTATAATAAACGTCAGGTTGGTTCTCTCTCAGTCAACCCCTGTCATGATCAGTTATGTGACCACAGATTTGCCTGTCAACCATATCATGCAAATGGGCCAGTCAGACCCCTCTGCAGTGGCTGGGCCTGTTAGTTCAGTCATGTACATGCTGCCAGCAGCACATGGCCCAGTCCCACCTGCGCCTCAGCCAAATTATGGTCCCATCCCCAATGCATCATCACTAATCTACAGTCCAGTACCAACTACACTTCTACACAGCTATGACAGTCTTAGATGCACTTCCACCAAACTACGGCCCAGTCTCAAGTGTACCTTCACCAGCTTATGAGGTAATTATGTGGGCCTACTAAATCAGTTAATACATATCAAAACCCTATAAATAATCTCAACCTTCAATTATATTTGCTTGCTAACCTGTTTTTAATTGTTGTACTGCATAGCTCTGATACACTATGTTGCAGCATGAAGATTTACAGACCAGAAAATGAACTAGATCTCAGACACAAAAGGGGATATTTGATGTTTGTACAATTTATGGTATTGGATTATGGCAAATGGAAAGCCAAAAAATGTGTTTATAAATTTGTAAATCAAATGGATGAGAAACATACAGCAGCAACAGTTTTGTGTTGCCATTGTTTAAGTGTTTTTTCCTCCCCAAATTTGATTTGATTTTACAAACCAACCAACCAACCAACCAACCAACCAAACAAACAAACAAACAAACAAACAAACAAACAAACAAACAGTTAGTTTTCTTAATTTATGTGCAGGTTTTTTTTTGTTTGTTTGTTTGTTTTTATTCAACACAGTAGACACCACAATGGAAATTCCTCATGGTTGATTCAGCCTAGTATTTGAAGACTGAGTTAACAATTCAAATCTTATCAAGCAGTATTCAGTATATGGTTTTAGAGAAAAAAAAATAATGTTCAGATTTGTATCATTCAATCAAATGGTTTGCACAGTCAAGATATAAATTGATTATTCATTAACTTCTAGAATTATGATCTCTAGAAAACAGAATAACACAACTGACATTTTATATTCAAATCTGTCTGACCTGTCCTGTCACAAAAAAAAGGTGCTATTTCCAGCCCATCATAACAGAATTTTTACTAGTACAGCATAATCTGGTCAAAAATATTTCAGAAGACCTAAAACCAAAGCACTGCAGATCAACATTATCACTTCATCTCAGCACTAAAGTAAAGAGGAAGATAGATTTAAATGGCCAAAATAATTCTCAACTACTCTGTGGGTCTGATCAGCAGCTCTATTATTCAGTTCTATTATTCACAGCTAATAAAATCAGTAATTAAAAAAAAAAAAAAAACTATGTGAGATGTATATGAGACATACTGTTTACATACTGTAACTAAACTATAAATCATACTAAATTATATGAAAATTATGTGCTCCTTTTAATAAATAATAATCAACCAAAACCTAAGTAATACATTTCATATTAATAAACTTGAAGCCATTTTGCAAGTTCAACAATTACAGTGATAAATAAGGGTCCATTGTGGTCTGTACTACTTGCAGCGCTTTTCTGTATTTGGTCACGTTGTGTGTATTTGCAGCGCATTTCTGTATTTGGTTGTGATATGAGTAGATATTTGCAGTGCATTTCTGTATTTGGTTTTGTTGTGAGTATTTGAGGCGCATTTCTGTATTTGTTTGTGTTGTGAGTATTTGCAGCACATTTCTGTATTTGGTTGTGTTGCGAGTATTTGAAGTGCATTTCTGTATTTGCAGTGCATTTCTGTATTTGGCTGTGTTGCAAGAATTTGAAGTGCATTTCTGTATTTGCAGTGCATTTCTGTTATTTGGTTGTGTTGTGAGTAGCTATTTGCAGTGCGTCCCCAACACTATATATATATAAAAAGAACATACTAATATATATATATATATATATATATATATATACAGTATCTCACAAAAGTGAGTACACCCCTCACATTTCAGCAACCATTGTAGTATATCTTCTCAAGGGACAATACCACAGAAATGAAACTTGGATATATTTATTTTAGAGTAGTCAATGTGCAGCTTGTATAGCAGTACAAATTTACTGTCCTCTAAAAATAACTCAACATATAACCATTATTGTCTAAATAACTGGCAACAAAAATGAGTACACCCTAAGTGAACAAGTCAAAACTGTGTACAAAGTCTCAATATTTTGTAGGGGCACCATTGTTATCTAGCACTGCCTTAATCCTCCTGGGCATGGAGTTCACCAGAGCTGCACAGGTTGTTGCTGGCATCCTCTTCCACTCCTCCATAATGACATCACAGAGCTGCTGGATGTTAGACACATGGTGCTTCTCCACCTTCCGCTTGAGGATGCCCCACATGTGCTCAGTAGGGTTCAGGACATACTTTGCCACTCCTTCAGCTTCAGCTTCTTCAGCAAGGCAGTTGTCATTTTGGCAGTGTGTTTAGGGTCATCATTATGTTGAAAAGCTGCTGTTCGGTCCAGTTTCTGAAGGGAGGGCATTATGTTCTGCTTCAGAATGTCTCAGTACATGTTGGAATCCATTTTTCCCTCAATAAACCACAGCTCCCCAGTACCAGCAGCACTCATGCAGCCCCAGACCATGATGCTACCACCACCATGCTTGACTGTAGGCAAGACACAATTTTCTTGGTACTCCTCACCAGGGCGTCGCCACACATGCTGGACACCATCTGAGCCAAACAAGTTTATCTGAGTCTCATCAGACCACAGGACATGGTTTCAGTAATTCATGCTCTTGGACAGGTTGTCTTCAGCAAACTGTTTCAGGCTTTTTTGTGAGCCAGCTTCAGAAGAGGCTTCCTTCTGGGACAACAGCCATGCAAACCGACTTGTTGCAGTGTGCGGCATATGGTCTAAACACTGACAAGCTGACCTTCCACTTCTGCAACCTCTAAAGCAATGCTGGCAGCACTCATGTGTCTGTTTTTTGAAGTCATCTTCTGCACCTGACGCACAGCATGAGGACCTAACTTCTATGATCGACCCTTGCGAGGCCTGTTCCGAGTGGAACCTGTCTTGGAAAACCTCTGTATGACCCTGGCCACTGTACTGTAACTCAGTTTCAGGGTGTTACTGATCTTCTTATAGCCTAGGCCATCTTTGTGGAGAGCAACAATTCTAATTCTCAAATCCTCAGAGAGTTCTTTGCCATGAGGTGCCATGTTGAACATCCAGTGGTCAATATGAGAGAATTTTACTCAAAGCACCAAATTTTAACTGCTCTAATACAAGATACACAAATTTGTATGGTCCTGTCAAGCAGACAAAAACATGAACATGATGAATAGGACATGTGGCTTTGCATGGTTAAATGACGTATAGCTGTTATCACTTAGGGTGTACTCACTTTTGTTGCCAGCTATTTTGACAATAATGGCTGTATGTTGAGTTATTTTCAGAGGACAGTAAATCTATACTGCTGTACAAGCTGCACATCGACTACTCTAAAATATATCCAAGTTTCATTTCTATAATATTGTCCCTTGGGAAGATATACTAAAATGATTGCTAAAATGTGAGGGGTGTACTCACTTTTGTGAGACACTGTATATTAGTATGATATGTATATAAATAGTAAATAAACAAGCCTATATATTGCAAAATCTATTTTACAAGTTCATCAAAATAAGAAAATTGAATATTATATTTCTATATTACAGTTTTCTAAAAAAAAAAAAAAAAAGTGTTGTGTCATGAGTAAGAACAATCCCTTACGGTGGCCTCTTGTGGATTATTGCTTTATTAACATACTGCCATTACAAAAGTGCTGCAAGCTAGACTATTAATAAATCTGTCTGAGGATTTTTATTTATTTTTTTCCTGAACAGAGGCCTGTCTCATCTTCAGTGAGCTCTGCAGTGACCTGAAGCAAACTCTAACACTGTGCTGGGCAGGTCATCACACACATAGGCTACATTCACACAACAGTACAATACAGACATCCATCCTGTTTTATAGTGTTAAATACAACGATGTTCAAGCAAATTTTGATTATTAACGAGAGTGATAATCACATTCTATAAATGAACAGACTTTATTTTTCTTCAGAACTCACAATTACATCAGTTTTGGTGTGCTGTGTTAACAAAATTGCACTTGACAAGTTGTCTGCCATGTCGTCCCATGTTTGTGTGTGATGTATATATGGTTACTGTAATACTTCACATTTCCATTTATTTTCTGTTTTTTTAAAAAAAAAAAAAAATATTTTTTTTTTACATTTAGCTAGCTAAATTTTAACATGTTTTTCATATTTTCCTTTAACGGTATATAGAGTGAAATGTATAAACATCACCACAGACTGAGGAAGCTGCTGTTACTCTACTATACTGTCAATATACTTACAAATTGCGCTACTCCAATCTCATTGTAACATATGGTCAGGACACAGAGGTAAGTAAAATCACATAAGTGTTTATTGAACAGGTTGGTGTCTCTGAGCTGTGCAGACGTGACTTGAGGTGAGTAGGTGATGACTGGATGTATATAAGGGTGATAGATTTGGTAGATGACTGTAATGTCCTTTTCCCACAGATAACGAGATCCACGGAGACAAGGGGATCTTCGGGAGCACACTGACCACGGAGACAGACGATCTGGAAGGAGAGGAGAACACAAGGAGCAGACACTGGAGGTAAGGATCAAAGGGTAAGTATCTTAAGGCATATACTCAACGTTAGTGTTGCAGGGGTAGAGTCCACGTAGTCGATACGAGATCGGACACTGAGGGGAATGTGGAGTGTGCTTATATAGGTGGCTTGATGACTGTGGTGATGAGGTGCAGGTGCTCGTGATCAGAATTCAGGTGAGGCAGATCGTTGTGATTGTCTGAGGGGAGAGCCTGGCCGATCCGTGACACTCATGTGTGAGGAAAGTTTTATATGTTCCATTTATTTTGTTTTCTTCAATTGACTATGATGTATTATACACAAAAAATATAGAAAAAGACCTGACACAAAAAATGATAATGTAGAGGAGCATAAATAGGTCTTGACTATTGGGCTACACAGCCTGAATGTTTTCAAAAGCGCTGGATCTTGCTTTCTGTTGCCTTTTTATGTTATAGTGAACACAAGCCCGAAGGAAAAATGTGGAAGATCTCTCAAGGTCACACACAGACATGTGTCCACACACATTGTTGATATATAAATCAATATGAGGCACCTGTCAAAGCTGAAAGTCTGAATGCTTACCATGATAGAATGAAAGGAAGCAGACATATTTGTGAAAAAAAGGAGAATGTATTTCACAGGTAAGAAGGATCACCCATCAGTTTCCCAACCATTTTGCAACTATTTACTTATAGGTTTTAATATAAAGGACTGGCCCCCATGTTTAATTCATGTTTGTTTGTTTTTGTATTGTTTTATTTTTATTTTATAAGTCTGAACCAGAGAAGACTTTTTTTGACATTGATCAAGATATTATTTCACGTCAAAATGAAAACATCTACACATGTATAAAACATATTAATAGTATTTAGAAAACGTATGTATGGCTTAATGTGGGACATGCATGAAAACCTTTTGCACATACACATACATTTAAGATGAAATCTACAAATTTTACACACAGGCCATTTATACTATTACTGTGAAGCTTTGGCTTTATGCTTGGGGTCATTGTCTTGCTGGAAAATAAAGCTCTCAGGTCGCAGGGGTTTTGCAGACACATCAGGATTTCCTGCAGGATTTACCAGTATTTTGCTGGATTTGCTTTACCATCTACCTCACAAGCCTTCCAGGACCTGCTGCAAAGAAGTATCTCCACAGCATGATGCTGCCACTATCATGCTTCACAGTGGGGATAGTGAGTTTCTGATGATGTGCAGTGTAGTTTATGCCAAACATGCCGTTTAGTCTGACGGCCAAAAAGCTCAATTGTGGTCTCATCAGATCATAAACTCTTCTTCCAGCTGGCTATAGAGTTCCCCACATGCCTTGAGGCAAACTGTAGCCGAGATGTCATATAACATTTTTTAACAGTGCTTTTCTTCTCCCTTAAAACTGTGACTGGTGAAGCACAAGGGCAAAATCTGAAAAAATTCACAGACTATAGGTAGATTTACAGCTGTCATAACATTTCCATTTCATATCACATCTATCTCCTTCCTCTTCTGCAAAAAATACAGACTCATCAGAAGGTTGAATTTCCAGCTAGAGGTGTGTTTCTAATAAAATCAAACAAGCAAACTGATGCACACAGATGAAATATTTATATGGCTTCTGTACACCCATTGGCTGCATTAGTGATGATTTGGGCGTGTCATATTACAGGAGATGAAATCAATGATGTTGCGTTATTTATTCATAATAGTTTAACTTTGTAAATGTCATTTTGTTTCAGTTTGACATAAGTTCTTATCTGTTGATCAATGACAAATTAAGTCCACTGTAATGAGGAAGCTTTTGTATTCACAATTTAAGAATAGCAATTCAAAACCAAACAGGATCCAGAATAAGTTGTGACAGTAATCTAAACGTAAGTGGAATTAAAAGGGAATGAGATTCATTTTATAAGTAATAAATTTAGTAAGAATTACAACAAACCACACTTTTGCAAACTGCAAACCCTCTAACCATTCATCACAATGGTCTTTTGTTACAAAACTCTTTTGTAAGTCACTTTAAGAGAGTATGCTAGATAGATAGACAGATAGGCAGATAGATAGATAGATAGATAGATAGATAGATAGATAGATAGATAGATATACATTTTACCATTTAACAGACAGCTTTGACCAAAGCAATTACCATTATGTTTTATTATGTAAAGAACATCTCTTTCTTCCACTCTCTCTCCCTTTCAAATGCACACACAGGCAGTACAGACACACACTCACACACACAGAAACATATACATGAACAGAAATGTGTTGTCTGAGCAGCTCTGATGATTTTATCAGTAAAATAGTTTAGCAACTTAAAAACTACATGACATTTCTCACTTGCAAGGTAATGACTGCACTGTTCATGGGGTAGATGAATTTAAGTTTCACCACTGTTGGAGACGCTGCAGCCAAACACTGTTGAGAGATGCACAGTCTCTCTCTCTCTCTCTCTAATAACTACACTAATAATAGCATTAGTGTGCTCTCAATGCCTCAAGTCTTCGTTACTAAGTCTAAAATGACGTTTTGGAATTAGCAACGGAGGCGTGGGATGAGATGCATAAGAAATGAACAACTCACAATAGCGTTTTAAGAGTCTTGAAATACATCATTTGAACAATGTCTTTAGGTGTGCTAACCGTAGCAGAATTTATTCACGTCCGTTAAATTATTAGAAAATAATGCACACCTGAGGGGTGTGCATTACGGGGTCAATTATTCCTTACTTAATTTCTAAACACATGACTACTGCATTTTATTGATCATTCAAAACCGCCTTTTTAAAGCAGATGTGATAACGGGACCAAATGAAAATCTTTTACAGGCAGGGGAAAATTTACATTGAATCTGTAGAGACGTGCTCGCCATATGAATCTGGCACTCAAATAGCTAAAGTGAGTAGAGTTCTGGTTGCAAAAGAGAGAGAGGCACAACGAATGATGAAAAGTGGGAAAGGGAGAGAAAATAAATGGGAATGATTGCAAAATGCCTGTCTAATGCAGCTACCTAGTCAGCCATTACAGGTGGCATGTTATCCATCACATGTGACACAGACCTGCCAAGAGTTCCCAATCTTTCTTCTCTCACCGCGACACTTTCGAGAGCTTCAGGCTATCACACGTGACCTCACCGTTTAAATGTCTCCTTTCCACCTCTTTTTCCCCCCTCTTCCCTCCTTGTTTATTTCTTGATCACCATCCCTAGCAAACGCTGCGCTGGCTGCGGCACAGCAGCTGTTGTTTAGTGATAGATCAGTGAAGCAAGAAATGATGCGGAGCTGAAAAATAGATCTTGAAGCCGCTCTGTCTCCTTGTTCGCACTCCCTTTTGTTCTGCATTAGTGACGGAACCTCTGGGATTCATTTAGTGGTAATCATTTGTTATGAAGGGGCACCGTGCCTTTCAGACACCGGTGATGAAGTCACCTTTGAAAGGAGTGTAAGTGAGTGGGAAATTATTTCCGCTCATATTGCCATTGATAAAGTGTCATCAAGCGGAGATGAATGTCTGTCAAACTGAAAGGTATTATTTATTCCCTGAAATAACCACCTTTGTTTGCTGCTCCTTTTATCTTGGCTGGTTCTGAATGTGCAGTGATATAACTCTGAAAGTAAGGTGTGTGGTAAGTAATGTTTATAATGAGCTGACTGTGGCACTTCCTGTTTCCCTATAGGCCTGTCTGAATTTTCCCAGAGAGGATCTCAGGAGAGGATTTAACATCGCACCAAAAGGATCAAATCTCTACATCTGCACGTCAAGTTTACCGCTGACACATCCCGTGACCCGTGGCTGACGTTTTGTTAAGCAGTGGCCAGATGCAAGGATCTGCGCATCGGTTTGACAGCCACGTCTCTAATGTCCTTCAAATGCCCCCTCAGGTGTCAGCACACCTGCCTGCGCGCAGCAGGAAGCCACTCTGACACCCCCCACAGAGCACCTCAATCACTCAGCACTATGGGAGTTCACCTTCTACTGTAGGTTGCTGTGCATGTACAAGACAAAAACACATACAGTATCTGCCACATAAACAAACGTAAATGTCATACACGTCAATTGACTTGTCTAGTCAGCTTGTTTAAATCCTCCTTTTACAACCTCAGCATGATTGATTTTGCTTTTCTTTTTTTTTTTTTTAAGTGGTGGGGAAAGGTCTTAATACAGAAATACATGGATCAGCAAATAAACAATAAGGTCTGGTATGACTTTAGCTGTTATGTTTTCTGTACAAGGAGTTCTGGATTCTAAAGCAGCAAAAGTGTTTTGCAATATAACATGGAAACAATAAGTACATTGTACTTACATTAAAAAAAAATAGTACATAGTAGTTAAGGCCACTCAGGGGGGTGGGGCGTGGGTTAGGACTATTCCAGGGCCCTGACGAGGGAGGGGGCCCCCTGAGGAATGCGAGAAAATGCTATAAACAGCTTTTTGCTGGACAGAACATTGCCACTTTCTGAAAATTATAACAACCACAATGAACACACATAATTACTAAGATATTTGTATTATTATAATAATTAAGATAAATCTGGCATTGTATAACAGTTATAACACACACACACACACACACACACACTAATTAAAAGTCTTTGAAAGGAAGATTAAAAGAAAAGATGCTTTCTCTGTTTTAGATACAGTACATATGCTACAAGCTATAACGTTATATTTGAACTGTGTTAATGGTAACATAACATATATCTTGAGCTCAACAAGCTCATTGATCAAAAAAGTAAATACTGATAATACAAGTATAAAGTGATATTGTGAAATCTTTTCTATTTTAATATATTTTCCATTTTAATTTATTATTGTGTTGCAAAGCTGATTTTTCAGCAGTCATTATTCCAGTCTTCAGTGTCATATGATCCTTCAGAAATCTAATATGCTGATTTGGTGCTCAAGAAACATTAGAAGAAGCAGTTGTGCTGCTTAATTTTTTTTTTTATTTTTTTTTTTAATTCTTAGAGTATAACGAGATGAATCAAGTACAAAAGAACTTATAACAAAAAAGGCATCTTAAATTTTTCAAAAAGATTTTCCATTAGTGTGCCCCCCTCCAGTTTCTTGGAATGCCCTCACTCTATCAGTAATGCAGTGTAAAAATGAACATACTCAGTCCAAAGTGTTTCCTGCTCCAAGTTTCTCGCTCACCAGGGTGGTATGACACAGAGTATGATCCAAACCTTTTGATTTTGTGTGGCCACACAGCCATGAGGCCTGTGGTGTGAGATTGCTTTTGTGGTGACACAGAGGGAGAGAAAATGAGCTGGAGGTGGACTCTGCTGTTCTACACTGCCAATCTATTCTGGCTGAAGCAGAACTCTGACCCCCCCAACCAATTTCTAATGGTTTTTGTGAGTCACAAGCAAACACACAGCTGGAGTCCAAACAAACTTCAGTACGTCTCTATCGCTCTCTTTTGCACAAGCCGCTTCTTTCTACTAACTAGTTTTCGTTTATCTGTTGTTGTTTGCTATTACGCAATTGTTTAACTAATACTCATGGCTTTCTCTCACACATTACATTTCATGAAAGCGAATGATTAGAATGGCATCACTGGCACGCTCATGAAATGCAAATTGTTGGCTTGTGATTAAAACTATAATTGCAAACCTATCAGTTAGTGGGACTACTTATTTACACATGAGAATGATGAAGAAATATGTACGTGCAATTGTAGGACAATATTTGTAATAGTAAAACAATCAATTCTTTAAATTGTATGTCCTTAATTGAAAATTAATGCAAATGAATTCATTCATTTTTAATTTAAGGGGTAGTGATTATTCCAAAATAATCCCCCACAATTTATCTTTATATAATACAAAGCATAATTTCTGCTTCAAAACCAGCATGTGTTTTAAAGGGAAAGGGAAGGGGTATGTGGTCAAGTATGGTGACCCATACTCAGAATTTGTCCTCTGCATTTAACCCATCCATGTGCATGTACACAGTAGTGAACACACACCCAGAGGTGTGGGCAGCCAATGCTGCGGCACCCAGGGAGCAGTTGGGGATTCGGTGCCTTGCTCAAAGGTCTCACCTCAGTCATGGTATTGAGGATGGAGAGAGTGCTGGTTATTCACTCCCCCCACCTACAATCCCTGCTGGACCTGAGACTCAAACCCACAACCTTCGGGTTACAAGTCCAACTCTCTATCCATTAGGCCACGACTGCCCCACGAATGTAAGAATGTAAGAATGCAGTGAATAATATTTAGAAGTTGAATGTGCGCCACTCCAAAACTTCTTGTTAACTCATACTATAAAAATGTATTCCTTAATTGATCTTATAAAAAGTGACTTAAACGATACAAACAAATTGAAAGGGCTAATGAGGCCAGCGTTTCTATATCTCTGCAAAAGCTCAAGGTTATGGTTTATCCTCAGGGAAACATATTAAAACAATAGGACATAATAGTAGATATGCAACAGGGTGTGAGTGAGAAAGTCTGCCCTTAAAGCTCTGCGATTGGTTGTTCTCATCAATCTCTGTCCCCTGTTGTACTGTTAATGCTCCACTTAGAGGAGGCTGGAGGCTATGTACTTCATTGCCTAAGCTTATTCCTTCGAGTTTAGATAACATAAAACGAGGTTGACTGTAGTATAAGGGATAGGTATTTCCATATCCCTTATACTAAGTAACATACTATTGAAAATATTGTGTAATTCAATGCATCTTTTCCTACAAAGATAGATAGCTGCATTCTCTTTCTTCCCTTCCAGTTACATGTATCTCAAAATTATTTGCTCCTGCTCATTAATATGTGGAGCACACGAGTTAGGATGTGTTGTGTCGTACTAGGCCACAAGCAGTTGTTAAAATACCACTGGAAGCAAGGAGACTGCTAAGACCCCTTTAGGCATCTTGCCTTCATGCCCATTCAACAACATTGCTGTGAAAACAAATTTTGCATGTAATGTGACATGTTTGAATGTGCTCTGAGGCACGGTTATTTTAAAAGTGCTTCCTTGCTCTGAAAATGTTAAATCCATATTTTAGGTTGAAAGTCATGAATAATTTTTATCAAGAGATCTCTCTCTGCCCTAAATGACAAGGCATCAGTAAATATTTTCCAAAAGAAAAAAATAAAATATCACTGCAGATTAAGTAAGGTTAAAGAACTGCACATCAGGCTTCCCTGTGAAACCTCACATCAAATAATTAGAGGGGAATTCCACCATGATAGCTGAGTGCCTCTGAAGTTCTGCCAGTGGGCTGCCTTG
The DNA here is from genome assembly GCA_021397915.2 of Tor tambroides. Classification (NCBI taxonomy): domain Eukaryota; kingdom Metazoa; phylum Chordata; class Actinopteri; order Cypriniformes; family Cyprinidae; genus Tor; species Tor tambroides. The sequence goes on along the minus strand of JAFVLL020014446.1, from coordinate 18,993 downwards.
GGCAGTGAAAAGAAAGAGGGAAAGAAAACCTGATGTGAATATCCAAGCATGAGAATGCAGCCCTAAGGGATAAAACAATAATCCAAAAAACAAAACAAAAACAACACTCATTACAAAATTTGATAAAATAGCACATTTCTAAATGTCTTATGAACACGTTATCAGATTTTTGCATATGGGATTTTCATTTCTGAGTGGGATACACTGTAACAATTTGTTTCCTCTCACTTGGGAAACATTCTTGCTCCTTTGGTGATTACTGCAACACATTCCCAATAACTGTAAGACCAGCTGACTCTCTAAACCAGACAAGCTTCAAACTGTTTCCAAAACCCACCTACTAGTTTCAAACTGACCTCACATGAATAAAGTAATTAAAAACATTTAATCATCTCCAACTGCACTAGAGATACCCTACACTCATTGAGTGTGTTGTTACATGCACATTCTTAAACCGATTATATTTAATAAGCCAACACAGTTAGATTTCTGTGGCCTAATGGATAGAGAGTCGGACTTGTAACCCAAAGGTCGTGGGTTCGAGTCTCAGGTCCGGCAGGGATTGTAGATGGGGGGAGTGAATATCCAGCCCTCTCTCCACCCTCAATACCATGACTGAGGTGAGACCCTTGAGCAAGGCACCAAACCCCCAACTGCTCCCTGGGTGCCGCAGCATTGGCTGCCCACTGCTCTGGGTGTGTGTTCACAGTGTGTTTGTGTGTGTGTTCACTTCTCACTGCTGTGTGTGTGCACTTGGATGGGTTAAATGCAAAGCACAAATTCTGAGTATGGGTCGCCACACGTCACTTCCTTTTCCCCAGTTACCCCCATTTTACCTGGCATGTAAACACCTTAACCTGTGTTCCATTGGCTTATTGAAGTGTACATACGTAAAATGGCCATGTCCCAAATGGCACACTTCTTACGGTCTTGTGGCCTCTGCCTGCAAGATCGTATGGTGTTCCAGTTTCATTTTAGGTGTCAGAAGGGTGCTTGTGAGCACCCGCTTTGTGGTCGATATGGCTCCTGATGTGCACTTTTGCTGAGCCTGCACTGAAGCGAGCTCTGCAGCAGACTTCTATCCAACAGTCAAAGTGGCATTACATCACAGAAGTGCAAAAGAATTTAGTGTTTAGGGTACCATTTGGGACAGGGCTTGTGCGAGAGGCAAACCTTCTTAACAGCAGATTTAAGCACATCCAACCACAGCGAGTATTTTGTGGCAGAGGAGGAAAAAAATATATCACAAACTCTGACTCTTTCTTGACCCAGGAAATTATACAAAAATGTTCTCGTCTCATGCAGCCACAGGACAAGTGGTACAGTCAAATATGAGAGGAGAATGAGTCTTAGGATAACGTTTCCAGCTGATATTTTGGAAACTCTGAGGTTTTTAATGGTTTATGTAACATCACAACTCGCATAACAAATGGAATACTCTGAGCAGAATACATGTATGCTTATGTTTTGATGTCACCACCAGAAAATAGTCTTGCAAACACGGTTAACTTGCGCTGCATTCATTAATTTGCACGTTAACCAGTAAAATGGGTTATTTCAATAAACTGATTATTGGTAGTTATTAACAAATGTAAACATTCTCATTGATGTGACCCATGTAGCTGTACAGTAGTGTTTTGACTGTCTATTAGTTGAGAAATCCATTTTATTTGCATTTACTTGGGGTTCTTTTTGCAGTCCTGGCTTGCAATGTATATTCCCAGCTACCCTGGTAATTGCATTTTTGTATTTTATTGAGTCACTTTGGTAAGCAAGATTATGCAAACACACCTGTCAATTCTATAAAGCTATTTATTCACAAATGATGTAACACGATATAGTAAAATATTTCCAGATAGCGAATTGTCCTACAAACTTCCATAATGATATTTTGTCACATCTGCCACCTTGACAAACCTAACTTTTGTTTAACTCTGCATTTCCATCCATTATTTCCATGGAGAAATCCTTCAGGGTGCAACATTACCATAGAAACAGACATTGCAGAGGAAGACATATACATTTCTGCTCTTTAAATTAAATAAACAATTCCCGCTTGAACTGTAAAGACATGTATTTATTGTTGTGCAGATGTGATGCAGGTCACACATAAAGCAAACAGCTCTGCTTATTGTGTGACCAGCATATCAAGTCTCTTATGAGCTCTGAAGGCATCTCATGCATAAAGGTGATTTGTGTCAGGCTGAATGCAGAAAAAAGATATCACTGCTGCCATGTTTAAGCACTGTGAGGTTTAAAAGGTGAGCTGATGAGCTAAGGTTGCTTCTTTGCAGATTAAGATGTGCCTAAATGGGTGTAGAATAATGTTTATGAAAATAGTGGTAGATTATTACAACATCAATTCTTACAAAAAATATACATATATATATATATATATATATATATACAGTATATAACTTTATCTGTGTGTGTGTGTGTAATTACTATATAGTAAAATATATAGTGTAATATATATACTATATAGTACAGTATAATAAATGCACACACTTAAAATGCTTCAGAATAAAATGCAACAATGCATTGCACTTGTTCACTCAATAAATGAAGAATGATTTTGGAGTTCCTTTTTTATCAATATATTTTATATTAAAAAAGATGGAATTTATAGAAATTATCTCTACCTAACTCACTTTCCTGCTTAGAAAGCATCCCTTTTATTCAGCTTGACTCATAAAACCTTGAGATACTCTCAATTGCACTCTCTGTGTACTCAGTGGCATGATAAAACATGGTTTCAGATAGTCAGCAAGAGACAAGGTTGAGAGTTCTAAGCAAATCCCATAGATGGAAAAAAAAAAAAAGATTTTAGTGTTGTGATCGTAAAAGCCACAGAACACTTCAACTGCATGTCCAAGGTTTTGTTCTACCCACACTTCAGTCACCAGTGTCTTTGGTACTGGCTAATACAGCATGTGACACACAGAATTCTATTCATACTGTATCTCCGTATTTCACAGAGTGCTTCTCATTCACCTTTTCCTCCACTCATTAGTTCACTTCCAAAGACCCCCGTGGTGAGAAAATCATGTCCTTGGCGGGGCTGCCACTATGCTTCTCTCTTGCGTATTCTTTGCCACGAGAGGGAGAGAAGATAATCAGCTTGTCAGACAGCACTTAGGCTTCATTCTCCCCTGTAGGCTCGAGCAGGGATGTCAGTGCAGTGTTGAATGTGCCCTCTCAAGACACTGTGGCGAGCTGATAGATAGCAAGGCCCCTTGGTCAAACTTGCCAGCCAATTACAGCATCCTGATCTCTCACTGACAAGCATCTCTGCTTGTAGAATGCAGAACACAATAACATAGTTCCTCTTTTCCCGAACTATTGCGGGTTTTAATGAAAGTGTCAAAGGTTTAAATCAAGAGCTTGTTGACCTTAATGTTACTCAACATGGTTGCAACAAACTTTATCTCAACACCAAATCTTCTAATTTTGCATTCTTCAATTAAATTGAGGCCAGCAGTGATGAAAGTGGATAGAGATAAAGCATATATTTATAAATTGAATGAAAAATTAGCATTAACACTAATACATTAATGATCTTCCGCTGATCAACAACCATACTCTGCAAAAACATTCAGCAAGTTGTGGCGACTTAAGAACACATTTTCATTATTAATGGGTGGTGGTGACAGTTCTTACAGTATCAGCTCTGCAAGTCCCCCAGCCTTTTGCAAAATCCATGTCATTAGCTAAAATGACATTATTTGATCTCCAGCCACTAATTCTACATCAAATTACTTTCAGAATGGCCTCTAAAGGCATTTAAGATTTTCATTAATTTTTAATCATTGCACTAAAATGATAAAAGACTTTAAAAATTTCTTCTTTTTTTTTTAAATGCACACAAAGATATCGCCTATGCATCAATGTACTGGATATTTATTCGGCCCTTTATTAATCACAGCGTTCAATGTCAATTTCTTTCAGCGTATTATATTAATAACCTAAATGGCAAAGCAATGTTTATCGCAAAATCGTGAAGGCTTCAGTGAAAATTTTAAATGTATTCTCATGCAGGCATTTACATAACTTGAATATGAAAAAAATAAATGGTCATTGTCAAATTGATGGATGTTTGAGCTGGCGTCTGATTTGCAGGGATGAATGAATAAGCCAGAGGAACATTCCACCAATCAGCATCATTGCCATTATCACCACCAACACTATGATAATGTGCTTATACAAACTGCACAGATAGGGAAACATAAATTATTGACACCAGGTGCTTACTGGAAGTCCAGGTGTGGAACGGTATGCACTGTATGTATTATATATACACACACTCAGCTTCCTCAGGCTAATTTCTGGAAAAAGCCATAATTGCTCGCTTTATAATTTATGACCGTTAGAGTAAGACTGGCAAAGCACCATCACCTATTACTCACCAAGCCTCTAACTCTCGCTGTCGTGCTGTCAAAACACACGTGCATGCGCACACACACACACACACTCTGTATGGCAGTGTCCTAAATCACAGAGACAATTCTCTCTGCGGAGGGCTGGGTGGGATGTACTTCCCGTGTAAAAATGACATGAAATACAGATAATTACCGGCAATGTGTTTGCTGTCTTTGTAAAAGCTCACCAGGACAACTGCTATCCTTCTGTTTACCCCCCTCCCCCCCCTCCCCCCCCTCCTTTACGAAACCTAGGACAAATTCAATTTATCAATACGTCATGAAAATCTAAATATATGGTCCTGCTCTAAAACTAACATCTTGTCTCTTGTGTTTTGTCCTTAATTTTTGAATGAATGCAACTGATTTTTCTATTTCCCATTTGTTGGTTTTGTTTTCCATTTCCTGATTGTTTTTTCTCCCATCTGTTGATTAACAGATAAACATGATAAACACAGTTTTGTTTCATACCACATTTCAGGCTTTGTGTAGCCCTTGCTGTTAGTGTCCTCTGCTGGTCTGGGCCCTGGGTAAATTCCATGTTGGCCTGTGCATGAATCTGTCCATGCTCTTTCTCAGAGGCGGACAGTAGTGAAGTATTTGTACTCTGCTTTAAAAGTACTTTTCAAGTGTCTGTACTTTATCAGAGTGTTTTTCCTTGGAAAACTTTACTGTACTTCACAACATTCCAAAGCATAATATTGTACATTTTACTGCACTACATTTCATAAATAAAAGTTGTTGTTGCTGTTGTTGTTTTTTTACCTTTAATACTTAAGAACATCAAAAATGTAGTACTTTCTTGTACTCAAGTAAATCTTTGAATTACTTTTACTTGAGTAAAAGTAAGAAAGTTCTAGATTTCTAATGTAATTAAGTCTTAAATGATATTTAATATGAAATGTAGTGCAGTAAAAAGTACAATATTATGCTTTGGAACGTTATGAAGTAAAGTTGTCTAAAGAAAAACACTAATATAAAGTACAGACACTTGAAAAGTACTTTTAAAGCAGAGTACAAATACTTAACTATTGTCCGCCTCTGCTCTTTCTTTGTAAAATGGAATGTTATTGAAAATTTTAGAGAGAAATCATATACCATAGTAATCAACTAATGCACTTACAGATTACATAAATGTTCCTTGGAGATTTAGCCGGCTACTTGAGAGCGTTGTTATGTGTTAATTGGTCATTAATCTGTTATCAAATCACTTCACAGACAAAATCTGAATTTTTATTACCCTGGGTATTTGAGCTGTTATACAGTGTATTTGACAATTACTTAAACCGCATTTTCACATTTTTATGTGGTGCTCTAATGCATTTTATTGTCCACCTGGTGAGCATCCTCACATAAAACTAATACCACACCACTCTTCCATAAGCTCAATGATTCATAAGCATAGTTCACCCCAAAATGAAAATGCTGTCACCCTTTACTCACCCTCCTGTTGTTCAATATCTGTATGGCTTTCTTTCCCCTGCAGAATTAAAGAATGTTTCAACAGTTTTTTTGTTTTTTGTTTTTCAAACAGTAAAATTCACCAAGGCATTTTTTTCAAAATATGGTATCATATTTTGTATTATGCAGAAGACAGAAATGCATACAGGTTTGGAACAGCATGAGCTTGAGTAAACAACAGAATTCTAATTTTTTGGGTAAACCTGCCCTTAAGGTGCCATGCCTGTAGCACAAACAATGCGAAATAAGTTTTGAGGCAGAATTTAACACTTAGAATTAGGTTTTCTCTTGCCCAGAATTATGCCAAGCAACATGTATATTTTTGAAGAACAACCTGGATGTTCTTTCAAGGTACCTGATACTTTGAATGTCATTCAAGTGGTTGATCTCAGTCATCACTGCAGTTTATAACGCACCACAAGTGTATATGAATTGTGCATTTTCAATTGTCCCTTCTCTATGTCCTATCCCCCTTAGTTACTGTTGCTATTTTGGTCAAAATTTCCTACCAGCAAGTTAATTACAGACTAAGTGAAGACTTACTTCAGGAAGTAAATAACATTGACATTTTGAATAAACAGTGAATTTATATCTAGTGATTGGCGGTAAAAGGTTTCCAGTAGGCCAAGGGAAGGTTATAGCCAATATGTGAAACTGGGTAAAGAAACATGTAAATTAAGGGTAAAAATTGAGAATAAATGCCACAAACTAGGGAAAAAAAAAAAAAAAAAAAAAAGCAATGGAATTACATACAGCTAAATATCACAACATCATCCCCACTAGATAATTAATAAAGTACAGAATAACATGCAAAACATGTTGAAATTAAATGTGAATATTCTCTCTGCACAAGCTATTATAGCATGAGTCATATGGACAATAAAGTTGTGTCATTATTGTTACTATAACAGATTGACATTCTTTCTGATCGGAGTGTCTTCTGTCTTGTCCTGAACTTTTGGTTAAGGACGTCATAACAGCATCTTAATAAAACAATCATAGGAGCGGCTTAATTAGTGGCATTTGTGGCAATTTAAAGACAGCTTTGTGCTTTAAGTTTAACATCAGTTGGTCTATGGTTGGAAGGAACTAGCCAATCAGTACACTGGTTTCACCCTATGGATGGCAATGGCTTTGGTTACTACGCTTAATGCAGTAGCATATGCGAGAAAGTACAAATTCAGCTGGACTGAATCGCAAGTTGGGGGGAAAAATATATAAGCAGTATATGAGCAGAGCTATATATACAACAGAGCTGTGCAACAAAACACCTGATGGACTAGCAAGCTTGTCAGACAAAACTGCTGTAAGTTTGAATGAAGAAAAAAAGAAACATACAGACCTGTGTGTAATATTTACTTACCTATGCAATTTGATGGCTGTACAGTGAGCTCTGATGGCTGTCTCTCCCTTGTCTTTGATTATCCTCAAGAGTCTTTCGACTGACGAAAACATTCCACCTGGTAGCATTTGGGCACACAAGCTGGAAGAAGCAGAAAGTTGCAAGGAGTAGACATATTATACAGTGTCAGACATGCAAATCTTCCAAATGACACAAATGTTTGAACAACACATTTTTCTTCAGTTTGTGCTTTCAGGACATCAACTGAAGACTGATCATCTTCATTAAGAATTGCTGATACATCAAGAAGGTATCTTCAGTCCTGGAACACAAGATAAATATTTACATGATTTACAGTTAAGATGCCAAAAGTGTGCATTTTCTCATTGTCCTTATAACAAGTTATCTCATACAAATTATTTTATAGACTGCCACTGAAGTGGCATAGAGATGTTTACGTAGCATTGCCAAACTTTTCCCTCTGAAAATCTGTTAGCTCAAAGTATGATTTTGCAGTATTTACAGAAAGCTTGTCATATTTCTCATTAAGGGCTGCACCCAGTCTCTAAATACAGAATCTCAAAGAGCTATCTCTGAAATGCTGCTCATACATAATCAGCCATCTTGATGCTGTTGAAATAATCAAATGTGTAGTGACCCGCTGTGCAGGGCGCACAGCTTGACAGCATAAGGTCATGGCAGGGCGTGGCAACCCAATAGGCATAGTTTATCTTGTCATATAGAATATTTTAATGACACCTTTTTTCTTCTTTTTGGAGCATGACAACCACATTTCGTTTCACTGTACGAAAAAAAAGCAGCTTTGATAATCTGCAAAATCTCACCTTAAAAATTAAGGGTTTGGAAAAACTGTTTTTTACAGGTTGCTGTCACTGATGTTGTTTTTCTTAGAGAATGCAATCTATGACTCAAAACCTGCTAAAATGGCTAGTGACTTGAAAACATTATACCCGCCACAATTGATTTTCATCTGCATTCTGTGAGGCAGGTGTTAAATCCAAACCCTGTGCGTCATGTATTACCCTAGTGAGAAATAAATACTAACATGTTAGGGCTGGGCGATTTATCTCATGCAATATGCATGCGCATCTCGTCAGTAAAACCGGCTCCTTGATTAGCGGTAAATCCCCATCACCTGTTTTCAAATGGAGCGGCATTTAATACACGGAGCCGTAGTTCACTGAGAAGCTACGCAATCTCGCGTTCATTATCGCAGAATAAATACATTTATTTCATGCTAATATACTACAAATACATTTACATATTTATGTACTTAAAAATACCCTGCAGTTGTAAGTTTGGTATACTAAACTGGTATACTTACAACTAATTTTGTACTTAATGCACTTTAATTGTGTGGAAGTAGCACTGAAGTCCAACTAAAGATATACTGAAGTATATTTGATTGTTCTGAAGTGGAACTATTGCAAGTATACTTCAGGTACACTTTAAATATCTTGCATTTAAAGACCATACGAGATTCAAAGATCATACGATTCTCATCTATAGTGACACTAAAGCACATTTTAGGCTTAATATTAAGAAATGTGTACTGTGCACAAATAGTACTCCAAATAAAGTTTAATTATAATTTGTATATCAGTAAGTTTTGAGCAATATGTCAATAAATATGTTAATAGATTTGAATTATACTTAGTATGAAATAAATGTATTTTAAATATATTACTTTTTTACAAGGATACTCTCTGGTTTGTCTATCCAGTTGCATCCATTTCAGAAGTGGAGCGTTGTCTTTGCACACGCTTAAGGTGTCATGTGTGATAATCATTTCTCCAAATGTATATGAAGAGTGAAAGAATATGGAAATATACATTCCAGATATGTACCTCATACGACACCCATGGCAGATCATCAGAAATTGTCCCCAGTTTGAAAATTCTGTCATTATTTGCCTTTTCATTCCATTATTTATTATTTATTTATTTATTTATTTATTTATTTTTCCAAGAATCATCCAGCTAGTTTCCAACAGAAGTTCATAATGACCATGCCTGTCATTTTTTGACTGTCACATTTGGCACGGGGTACAGTTCGCGTGACATCCAGTCTAGTTTTCAGTTATGAACACAAAAATGAACCGCTATCGATAACGTAACATTCACATCTTTGCATACTCTTGGTTACACTTATAATATTATGCATTTCTCATAGCATACTTTCAGAACAAACTGCCTTGGGAGAGAAGATATTCTTCACATCTCTTGCAATACACCTGTGGCAGGAAAAACAAGTGCTGTTCTGTGTATATAAAGTTTTGGTGGTAAATCCAAAGTGACAAAAACATGAATAAAACAATGACGCTGACATCTCGTCCTAAGTCATCACCTAGTTACAGTGGTAAACAGCTGCTGCTAGTTCTCACGTTAATGATGCAAACGCACCAAAAATCTACCTAAAATTATAATGCCAAAAGAGTTTAATGAGGGCAATATTAATGGTAATGCTAAATGAAGACCAGTATAATATGAGTTCAAAGGAACATTTGTTTTCCTTCTAATTTGGTACTTGAGCTTTATGATTGTGGGATAAAAGTTGGGAAATACTGCACTATAGCACTATCAACACCTTAGGTCCTAAACAAATAAATAAACAAATCACTACCACTACAACAATCACTAAATAATCAGTAATGTTAATTAAGAATATAATTTACCTTGGAGCAAATGTATGTTGTCAACTGAAAGCTCAGGTAGTGAGGATGAAGAAACCATGTGTAACATACTAATGATTACAAGAATGTTAAGATAACTAAATAAAACTAAGGATAGTACAAAAACTAATCAAATCAATCATAATATTTTTCATGTTGAAATGTGTACTTAAATAGTCAAGATATCAGTCAACATCCACATGATGAGCAGAGAGAAAACTAGGATTAAATACAAGAAAACTACAAATAAGAAAAAGAATTCATGCAAAAGGACATACAAAAATACATTTCAAAATAAGAGCACACAACAAACACACAAAATAAACAATTCATAGCTTGTGACCACTAGTGGTTGTCTCAGACAGGGATGTCCAAACCTGTTCCTGACAGTCCATTTTTCTGCAGAGTTTAGAACCAGCCCTAATGAAACACACCTAAACCAACTAATCAAAGTCTTCAGACTCACTAGAAACTTTCAGGTAAGTCTGTTGAAGCTGGTTGCAGGACGTTGTCCCTCCAGGAGCAGGATTAGGCACTCCTGGGCCTGTCGTCACCTTGGAATTATAAGGTTCTATCTGCATTCTGAGTGGTTTTGAGATATTGAGCTTCAAAGTTTTTGCATTACATATAGCAAAAATGATATGGGGAACAAGTCTCTTTCCTACATGAAAATGACAGAGACCCTAAATGTATTCTAAATGTATAATATCAAAATCCTCTCAAATTTTTAAATGGGGATTTTTGGAACAGGTCAAATGCAGATAGAACCTTCTAATTCTAAAAAGTCATTTTCCGCTTGGAATTATAAGGTTCTATCTTGCAAAACATTAACTGAAGCAACAATTTTCAAGAAATACAAATAGTTTTTTATCATTTGTTTTAAAACATAAAATAATCATACTTCCTTACCTTTTGAAACTTAGAAGGGTTCGATTTGAGCAGATGATTTTACCATCACTGCCATCATTTCCCCAGTAGCCTATACATTCAGCATCTGCCTCATATTCGCGATCTCAATATATTCTCAAAACTATCGTTTTCAGCATCTTCACAAACAACATTTTGATCGCTATTCACCACATCCACCATCAAACGACAGTGACACTTATATTTCATTATGTACAGTAATTGCTCTGCAGTAAAGCCATTCAAGCCAGTTCAATTTTTGCAGATGATTATTTGTTTTATGCATGCGCTAATTATGAGTGAAAAATCACGTCATCATTATGTTTTAAACAGTGCCACATTGTGGAAAAAAAGGTGAATTGCACTTATTGATTATGCAGACACGTAATTATTGTTGTTTGATGTTTAATCTTTCCTGCTGTTACGGAGCAGTCCGGCGACATGACAAAGAACGTTGATCCTGATTGGTCTTCTTGCGTGCATTCGAAGTGCTGATTGGCTGATTTGCAGATAGAACCTTATAGATCCAAGTTAGAGTTCGACTTTGTAGATAGAACCTTTTTGTTTTCTAAATAATAAGTCCTAAAATGTACAAAACTTAAAAAAAAACAAACAAACAAAAAAACATCACATAATGTAAATAAGTTGTCACGGAGTAAGAATATGTGAATAACTCAATTTTGACAAAAATGTCAGATAGAACCTTATAATTCCAAGGCGACGCTGTATTCACAAAACATCTTAAGGCTAAAAGTAGCTCCTAACTTGCCAATTTAGGAGATAATCTTAAAAATAGTGGGTGTGTCAGTCCTAAATTTAGGACTTCTAAATTTTTGCTCTAAGAGTATTTCACAAAGTGTTTTAGCGCTAAAACTAGCTCCCAAATCTGTGAAACGTTAGGAGTAGTGAAGAGGACTCCTAAGTCACTAAGACCAACTCACAACCATGCTAAAATGGCTGTTGCCAGCAATCTGCCTCGGAATATAAACATTTTAGAAACATTTGATGATAATGAGCTTTTAAAAAGGTATCACTTTTAGGGGTTGGAGGTTATCCCAACTCCAAATTTTCCTTTGATTATATCCTTTTCATTAACCAGTTGGGCAAGAAGTAACAGCTGTTCTTGCGTCCAGTTTGGTTTTCTTTACGTTTGCGTGTCTTACTATCAGCCATGATTATTCTACTCTGTTAATTAAAAGGCGGTTTATTTGCATATCCACTATGAGAAGCGTACATGTAAGAGGCTGACAATTAGCTGAACATATACTTGTTTAATTAGTGACACTTAGCCTGCATTTTAAAATCTTAATTTGAATGTGGCAATTAACATTATTTTTAAAACTTTATTTGGAATTGTCAACATAATGATAACTTTGCTAGGTGTACTGTGTTAGGCTAACTGAGACTTGTCATAGCATTTGCATAACATTGCTTCCATTGTCCTCATTTGTAAGTCGCTTTGGATAAAAGTGTCTGCTAAATAACTATATGTAAATGCAAATGTAATATCGTGCTTTACAATATTTCTATGAATAAAATGACAGAGATCCCTCCCCTATCAGCCAATCACTGTGTGCATAGTTAGGAAGCATGCTGACATCATCCATAGCAACGAGGTCAACCCTGCCCTTACTCTTAGCTTAAGACTTCTCTCCATTCCTTAGTAAAAGTTTGTCTCAACAGCTTTGTGGATAGGTTTTAAGAGAAAACTCTTAGCTAAAAACTTTTACTGTTATTTAGGAGAATTCTTAGTGGTAATATAAAATGTTTTGTGAATATGGGCCCTGGTCTCAAATAAGTTGTGTGCTCAGGGTCTCCAAACTTGGTTCTGGAGGGCCAGTGTCCAGAGTTTAGCTCCAACCATAATTAAACAAATGAACCAGCTAATCAAAGTCTTATTAGGCACGCTAGAAACTTTCAGACAGGTGTGTTGAGGCAAGTTGGAGCTAAACTCTGCAGAACACCGGGCCTCCAGGATCGAGTTTGGAGACCCCTGGCTCAGTGATTGAGTCCTGCAACATACAATAATCTGGGCAACTCTGGCCCTCAAGATCCATTTTCCTGTAGAGTTTAGCTCCAACACTGATCAAACTCACCTGTCTGTGGCTTTCTAGTAACCCTGAAGACCTTGATTAGCCTGGTCAGGTGTATTTGATTAGGGTCGGAGCTAAACTAAACTGGATTATTGTTTGACTTCGTAATTGGGGAGAAAAAGATTTTTAAAAAAGTGAAATATGCAGATTCTGGACGCATGCAGCTCTTTATTCATAACAGATCATAGAGAGGCATAGAATTGAAAAAACAAACTGTCATCTCTCTTTTGTAGCATAACACAGGAGATTGAGGACATGAACTGAACATGCTGCTTTGAAGCAGTCTAGCTCGCAGCATATAATCCAAATGATCAAACAACATAAGAACACTGGTAAAAAGGAATATGTGATGTTTTGAGACATAACATTAAAAAAAGGGGAGGAACTTGAAGCTATTAATGTGGGACATCTCGTATTCAGTGGAGAGCTGGAGGCTGCTGCCATCAATCAATTCAACTGACTTTAGCAGGTGCGGAAATTGAGAAACTGTGTATAGCTGCATATTAAACACTGACATTCAGCCATTTAATTTAGAAAGATATAGATAACAGGCCACCATTCATACATCTAATTCATTTCCGTGAACCAGATCTTCTAAACCGTTCATTTTAAACATTTTGCTTTGTCAAATGCAAAGACATGGGATTTTCATTTTAGCTAATTTAGCAACATCCTACTTTTATGGCACCTATGATTCAGCTCATTAACAACTTTAATATGATTTATGATTTATGATGATGATTATGAAGTCTAGAAGTGGCCCCATGTTGGCCAGCTGAGCACCCTTAACAAGCAACTGGAGATATTTTCTAGTTTGAACCATCATCCACAGTTGTTTTCACTTGTCTATACTCCACAAAAACACATCCAATTTAGGGCCTGTATTGAATCACTGCCGCAAACCAAATTCAGGTGAGACTGATGTCAGAAGCGCTCTGAATTGCACAGTTACTGGCAGACAGCTGGAAATATTTCACATACAGTAGTTCACAGAGTTAAACATCTCCTTTCACAATTTGTTAAAAAAAAAAAAAAACAAGATAGGGGAAAAAGCCTTTCAAATTAAGAGCTTTAGATTTTAGGCTCTATAACCTGTTCATAGAAAGTGCCATTCATTTTCACAATAAGTATTGGTTCTTTTTATAATGTGTGTCCTCTGTAGTTGAGAGCATGTAGTGGACCTTAATTAAAGGATGTTGAAATAGAGGATGGCAGAAGGACTGGAGGTTTGGACAGTGTTCAAGAACAGTACAGAAGGGTATAATCTCGTGTGTTGACATGGTTAATTAGCCCAGGTTAGAGGGAAGTGAGGTTGATCATATATCACACTCTTATTCACAGCTCCATTTACTATTCCACTTTAGAGAATTCTTTTCTCTTTATCCCTCGCTATAAGAGGGTTCGAGGAGACGAGCATTGTGTGTCTGGGTGGAGAGGACACATACAAAAGTCAAATATTCATTTGTCTAATTTCATAATGAGCAGAAACAGAGGAAAAACAGGGCGAATATTCCAGTGGGCCTAATTAAAATTGGTGAGAGCTTAAGAAAAGCAGTTGCACTGAGGTGATTTTAGACTCAGCTCAAATGAGAAGACCTAATTAAGGAGACTGATGGCCTTTACTTAGAAGCCGCCTGAGATGTGTCGAGCACTTTGTGTTTGTCCCCACAGCAGATCACTTTGATTAACCACTGTCTGTATCAAATCTGTCAGGACAATTAATAAATAAGGTCCAGTTAGGGGAAAAAAAAATACAAAACAATTATAATAATTATGATGATTGTGATGATAATAAATACAGCTGCAAGTTGCAATTACAAGGCCATGCACAAAAAAACCTCCAGCTCATAAGTTCAGCCTACATTGTACTCAGTATGAGGCAAAGTCAAGAAAAACAAAACTGAGCCACACCGGACATGACTTTGGATTGTTTACAAAGATGAATGCACACAGAAATAAGATACTGCTGTGAACAGGTTTTAATATGCAGGCTTGAATAGCAAACAGCTAATTACAGACAATATAGCCAGATTTGGGCAATTTGATTGTGTTGTACTCTTCATGACTCAAGCAAGTTCATGAGCAGGCCAAATTATTTAAAAGTTATAACCACATTTATCACCTTTTGTTTTTAATAAGCCAAAGTGCAGCAAAGATAGAGCCCCAGTCCAGAACATCTCCTCATCCTCAAGTGTGTTTATGCAATATGAGAAAACCATTGTATTGAAAAGCTTTTAAGAACTTTTGTCTGACATGGTCAAACTGAATTTATTCACAAAAAGTATTGACATGTTTAACAATTTTTATATTTGTTTAGCACAAGGTGGTGCTATCTCTAAACTTCTCACACAGGGAAAGTGCAAAGTATTGATAATCAAAATGTGTATATAATTCCCTGTTAAAAAAAAAACAAAACTTGCATTTATAAAACGCTTTGTACAGTAAATGACCATATTCACTGCCACTTGAAAACTTGGGGCAAATACAGGAAATCAAAATGGCATCAAAATCAAAATTTATTTATTGTTTGTTTGTTTGTTTGTAATATCACTACCAGACAAACAGGTTCAAAATATAAAGTTTGATGTCTCTGTGCTATCTATTATCCACAATAAAAAAAGTCTATTTTTATGCACTTTTATGGATGTAACAAATTAGACAGCGGATACTGCATTAAAGATTCATGGTTGGATTTCTATGAAAGATTTGGTGTCAAGAATTTTATTTATTTATTTATTTATTTATTTATTTATTTAAGATTATGACAGCCTTTAGTAACACAAATTGACAAAGAACATGACAATAGCAAAGAAAATGTCTTACTCTGTAGAGGCAAAGTGAACATCCACTTCCTTCTGATCACAAACAGAGGCCTGTTGCACAAGCCATGTGTAGTCTAGTGGCAGAGAAAATCTCTTAAATTTCTTATCATGTACACAGCAGGACGTGCAGGGGACTTTTAATTAAGTTTTTTTTTTTTAAGAGGAAATGGAGGCCTTTTTGGGGCCTGTAGGCCTTCCAATGTTGAATGTTTACTTTTTCCACAAATTGGGCAAAATAAGAATGGAATTTCACATATAAACTTGTATTTACATTCATTTTTTGTGGCTTAATCATGTAATGGATTATTTTGGAAACAAAATGGAGGATTCCAGGAAAAGGAAACAACAAGCTTGGTGAGCTCAATCCTTTTTTATATATATCTCTCAAGGAAAATTACTTTAGGATTTAAACTATTTTTTGCGTCTTTAATGGGAAGTAAATGGTGGAGCTGCTACTCCTTCAAAATTGACTGGTTATTCTTGAACACAGTTGAGAAAACAAAATGCACATGGATTGTCATGACAACAGCAAAGTTTAAAGTGGCTCTGATGTGAAGTGTTCAGAATGTAGGGTAGACTGCAGACCGTAAGAGACGGAGTGCCAGTAAAAAAGCAAAAATGTAAGTGTATGTAATGTAAGAGTAATTTGATATTAGAATAATAAAGTGCATTTTACTAGTATTATCCATACGCTCAAACAATGATTAAACTAGATCAGCTATGACTGAAATCCCAATTTATGTGAGACCTTATGAATTGCTTCTGCTACTGTACCCTGTTTTTGGAATTTGCCATTAATCAGTTTTGAAGGGCCCCACATCCAAATAATGGGCCTTAAAAGTGATTAATCATCTACTGAGAAAGAATGAGAGAGGATTTGAGATATTAGCCCCATAGCAATAAATCACCCTCACAGTACTTGGGGAAATATTTAAATAGTGACACCAATAAAACAATACAGCTCTCCCTCTCTGACCTAGCATGACAAATTCATAATCATTATCAACTTCCATTTGCTATGAAAGAAAGAAAGACTTGGCTGTCAGAATTTCTGAAGGATATCAGGGTGTCAGTGATGCTGACTGATCAATTTCATCCCACAGTTTGCAACATGAATAAACGCAGAGAATGATAGGGCAAGGTTAACTGTTTTTCACATAACGTTGGTGTTATCACAGTGAAAATATTTAGGGTATTTCAACAGCTCCTAGATCCATTAAAACGCTCTTTATGTGAACATTAGAAGAAGATGATTAAGCTTGGACTGTTATTAAGTACTTTTTAAGGATCTCTACTCTTATGATTCTTAGCCATGAGTCTGTGAGGGCCGGTAGTTCTTGTCTTTGGTTCGTTGGCGGAGTATAAATGGTGCAGCTCTCTTTCATTCTGACTAATCACTTAATGTTTTTATCCATTATAAATACATTTTACTCTTAAATAATCTCTTTTACCATAATCCACCCATATGTCTGATCTCTATGTTGCTTTGTGTAGTGCAAATCAAGGCTCACAATCACTTTCAGGAGGCATTCCAGTGTGGCTTTCTTTCCATGTAAACATTATTAAGCGTTGCAAACCTCATAATTATTTTTATACACTTTAGCAAAACAGTTTGTTTTGATCTGACGGAGTTCAGCTTGCCTTGGGAGAAAGCTAGCTGCCTAATTTTTCTCAGGGGTTTCAGATGAGGTTTCATCTTGTAAAGAGAACATCAATTGCTGAATCCTCTCACTGCCAAGCGAGCTGTGTCACTCACATCCATCAAGCGGTGGAGGCTTGAGTAGTTTATTAATACACCGCATTATGTATATGAGATGTTTGCTTCTCTTTCTCTCTCTATCTTTCACACTCTCATTGTCTTTTCCTTTTTTTACCTTTTTTAACATTCTTACAGTTCCTCTTACATTCGACATTGAGGGAGTGGTCTCTTTTTGTTTTTTATGACACAATTCTAGAACTGGCGCTAATCTTAATCGATGACACCGTTACTCATCTGCTAAAAGCTACCTAAATTTATCCACTAGCAGAGCATACTCAGACTAATAGCGATTGCTTTCTGACACTCGTCCTTGGGAGGATGCCGGGAATGTAGCGAGAGGGCAGGAAGTATCATCTTAATGCCTTAAAGCTGCACTATATATCTCAGTGAAGAGTACACACGCCCCACAGGCATTAGTGCAGCTGTATGCATGCTCACACGCAAGCAAAACTCTTCACATTTGCATCAAACATATACCGTGATTTTCAAAAAGAGCACTTTAAAAGCAGGTCTTGTATGCAGATGTACACTTTAATAAGTAATTTCTGTGTTTGAGACTTGAGTGTGGGAATGTGTTTTAGTGGTACTTAACACGCCACAAGATTTGCATTTTGTATTTAAAACATTAAGTGCTAGAAATAGTTATTCCTGAACTCTGAACTGCTGAAAATACCAGCTTAGACATTATTAAAGATCAGGCTGGTTTATACTAGCTTGTTTTTAAAGTCAGATAAAATGGAAGAAGCAACAGATATTTTTGTCCATGTTGTGACATACATCTGAGTACAGATTTTTGAAAAATCCTCTTTATTTTTATTATTTATATTGATAGGACTCAGTGGGCGAGGGGCATGGAGAGTTTGGTGGTGTTAAAGTCACAATGAAATGGAAGTAGAAACAAATCTGTTATTCTGTACAGTGATCCATACTCTACAACAGAGTACATGTTATCGAAAAAAGTATAGTGCAGGGACTTGGTTCTATCCATCCATTGTTGATTGGAATTTAAGATGTGGGCGTTGCACTCAAAATGTACTACAGTTGACTGCTTGCAGTCGATTGTGGAGGGGTGAGGTTTGAGTGAACTAAATAATTGGAGACGTCTAGCAAATGTCACCAGAGAGAAGTTGTTTTCACTGCAAGATTAAGTTACAACATTTTGATGAAACAAGGCGAAGAAAGTATATAAACATATATGGACGAACTGTTCATAATACGATCTATAACATGCATTTGCAAAATAGATAGGGTGAATTTAAATTTCATGCTGACTGGCCAAAAGGCATGGTTTTTGATGAAGCTCGTTGAGCAAAGAAATATAGCTTGTTAATCTAGTTAAGAAACCTGGTTAGGGGATCTACAGCCAAATGTAACATATTCTGGTCTTTTCAGCAGGGCTATCATGCAAAGTAAAGTGCTGTTTTTTTTTTTCAAGTCAAGGCTGGAAGTTAATTTTAATCCTTATTCATTCCCATGGGAACCCGTGTGGTTGTCCTACTG
>JAFVLL020014445.1:0-20821 GCA_021397915.2 Tor tambroides | reverse complement strand
AAGAGGGAAAAAGAACATGCACAGAGAAATCCAAATTAAACAATTCCCCATCGTAACTACACATTGATGGCCTAAGACACGAAACGAGCGGTTTGCGTGAGAAAACGAACAGTATTTATATCGTTTTTTACCTCTTGTACACAACCATGTCCAAGTGATCTGAGTGAGCGCACGCATCCGGTGTGTGACGTGTATGCGCGCGATCTGGCGCGAGAGATCACTTCTGGCGCTTTCCGGCGCTTGCGCAGACTAAGCCAGAGCGCACGCATCCGGTGTGTGACGTGTGTGTGCGCGCTCTGGAATTTTAACAAGGTTTTCCTGGCCCAAAAAAGTTATTAAACTAAGTGATCTAACTAAGTGAAGCTAAGTGATCAGCCTTTTTTTTTTTGGCAAATTTTGAATGAATTAGTTGGACAGACTCACAAATGGTTAATTAGTGAAATCTGTCTGAAATATAAAGATTTTGAAATACTCTCCAATCAAAGAAAACTGATGAAAATTGATACAAATTCATTGGTAAAAAATTAACATTTTAAATAATGACCCTGTTTTTCTTTTTACATTTTAATCAGGACATTATTTGACCCATTTTTAACCGTTTACTTTTTGGGGACGTCCCAGTAAGGAAGTTTTGAGGTTTCAATCACCTAATAAGGGGGTTTTAGATCAATTTTGTTTTCGTAAGCTTAGTCAAACGTGCACAAATAACATGTTTGTGTGTGTGTGTGACTGCGGTGGTTGTGATGGAGGCAGGGCAGGGCTGGGCCGTGCTCTGGGGAGGCCAAATGGAGTCACACCGCTAGCGTTCACCTGACACCTGTCTGCTCATCAGGAATTTCTGGAAGCTCTCGTTTCTATTTACAGACTTTGTCAAGCATTCCAGTATTCATCTATTTCATCTAAAAGGCTATTGTGATTCAAATGTTGTTTGCATTGCACTCGTGGGTATGTGCTAGTGCTGCTGTGAGAGTTTAGTAAACTTAATTGGTCATTGTTTATGAGTCTTTAGTTGTAAGACTATAAGGCTCAGAGGAATAGTTTCCTGGAATGGGCCGTGTCTCACAGGTAGTGTTATTTGAATTCACTCGCCCCAGTTTATTGAGTTTACTCAAAGCATGGGCTGTTTCATGGATTTAAATTAGTTTACTTGCAGTAGAAGCACTGCCTGAACTCTGAAAAAGAGGGTTTTTTGGTTTTTAAACCATGTTTCTGATGTTATTATACTGTGACTCAGCACTTGCCTTCTCATGACTCAACAATAAGGATTGCAGTTACAGTTTCTAGTCAATTTCCAGTGACTCACAAAAATTGATGACATATTTATTATATATATATATATATATATATATATATATATAGTGCCAATCAAAGGATTCAGAAGTTTCTTATGTTCACTAAGGATACATTTAATGAAAAATGCAGTAAAACCAGGAATTTTGTGAAATTTTATTGCAATTTAAAAGAACTGTTTTCTATTTTAATATAATATAAAATGTAATTTATTCCTGTGATGCAAAGCTGAATTTTCAGCATCATTGCTCCAGTCTTCAGTGTCACGATCTTTCAGAAATCATTCTAATATGCTGATTTGCTGCTCAAGAAATGTTTCTTATTATCAGTGTAATCAATATATAAATGTATATATTTAAATGCTTCCTCTTTATTTAAGCACCAGGACTGCAGCCGTACAAATCCAGACTGACTTATTTTGTTGTTTTGAAATTTGTGTCAATACCCCCAGCCCTACTACTAATTCATATACCCTCTTTATAAAAACAATTAGCATACATTAATTTTTTTTATGATTTTCAACCCAATCTAAAGGATGTTTCAAAGATTATCACAAATAATTCTCACAGTTTCAACAAAAATCAGTTAGATTACTTGGCTTTTACCAGTTTTGAATATCAAATTTATGTGTTTTTTTAATTATAAGTACTTTTTAATAATAATTACAAATTAATAAAAAATCAAAACAATTCTATAATAAGTGTTATTAACTGTAAAACAGTGACAGGTCAAATATCCTTCGTTCACAACAATTCCCACATTAGGGATGCACAATATTTAATTTTGCCGATATCCGATATGCCGATATTTGCTTGTTAGCTGATGCCAATACCGATATGAATTGTTTTGAAACAATGCCAAGTCTCTCCTATACAGAAATGATAAACAAATTAGTAGTAAGCCAACAGCGCCCCCTAGATTAATAAAAAAATGCCTTACAGGATGGGTGTTAGCATCAGGGGGTGGCTGCTGCTGCTGATACTGCACGCATTAGTGACTGTTGACTGTTGACTGTACGTCGATTCTCAAATCAAATTAAATGTGGAGATCCAATCATTCAGGCAAAAGTTCGCTTCAAGAATGACCACACTGCTGACATGATCTTATCGCTAACACATCTTGCGTATTTGTTATACTTGTATTTTTTTTAATTGTTTTTGCCATGAAAATAGCCTAAGATGCTGACATGGCATTAAAGGGATACTCCACCCCAAAATGAAAATTTTGTCATTAATCACTTACCCCCATGTTGTTCCAAACCCATAAAAGCTTTGTTCATCTTCAGAACACAATTTAAGATATTTTGGATGAAAACCGGGAGGCTTGTGACTGTCCCATTGACTGCCAAGTAAATACCACTGTCAAGGCCCAGAAAAGTATGAAAGACCTCGTTAAAATAGAACATCTGCCATCAGTGGTTCAACCGTAATTTTACGAAGCTATGAGAATACATTTTGTACACAAAGAAAACAAAAATAACGACTTTATTCAATAATTCGTCGTCTCCGCGTAGCACTGTAGCACCATTTTGGAGAGTGTCCACTGAACGCAAACAGCTTACGCTGTTCTGTGTCAGCTGCACCACACAGATACGTTTTCTACGTTCATTTACGCTTTGATTTGAATGAAAACAGCGTACAAAAAGTATTCTCGCAGCTTCGTAAAATTACGGTTGAACCACTGATGGCAGATGGACTATTTTGACGATGTCTTTCATACTTTTCTGGGCCTTGACAGTGCAAATTGTTTTGCAGTCAATGGGACAGTCACAAGCCTCCCGGTTTTCATCCAAAATATCTTAAATTGTGTTCCGAAGATGAATGAAGCTTTTACGGGTTTGGAACCACATGGGGTGATTAATGACAAAATTTTCATTTTGGGGTGGAGTAACCCTTTAAAAAAATATATACTACTAACACATCTTGCACACATGTGAGTTATTTGTCTTTTCGGCAAGGCATATTGGCGTATTTTTTTTCAAATCAGCCGATGCGGATGTTACATTTTAAGCCTTTAACAGCCGATTTCGATAACGTTCCGATAATATCGTGCATCCCTGTATCAGATGTTTTGTCCCATCCTTCAGACATTCTGTAACTGACTGTGTTTACATTAATTTTGTATCATAAAATCACTTGGAGATGTCCCCATGTAATGACTTATTGGCCCAGTAAGTCAAGTGACAGTTCTGTCAGCTCGAAACTCTCTCACACTAGCCCCACGCAGAGCCTACTGAATGTGTAGAGAGGAAGACAGAGCTCGTTTGAGAACTATATTTGAATAAATTGCCACTGGACCACAGATGACAAGTCTGATAAAAAATGTTCAAATATAATGATAAAAATCACATAACACGTCATTAGTGATACCTTAGTGCTTTATCACACTCTCTGACCTTCTGTCAGGCTTTTATCCACCATACTAACATTTAGACAGCTGGGAATTAACAAACAAAAGCACTATTCATCTCACGGACACAATCAGAGCTCAGTAAACATTAGTAAGTTGCACATATTAATTAGCCCAATCCACGTAGCATCTGCCGTTATACACCATGCCAAGTAGAACGAGACCAACGTTGAGGTTCTTGGTCAAATTTCATCCTGCCGAACTGGATTTTCAAGATCTTTCTCCAGATCTGGTGGTTTGATCCAATCGCAGGCCAGCGCCTCCATCTTGGGTGTTTATTGCGGGGCTGATGTCATTGTTCTGCGTGACTTCTGCTATCTGGCTCCGCCGGCTGCTTTAGGAGGGGCTGTTGTTCAGTTTGCTGCACTCACTATGGGAGGGGTATAAAACTGGAGCGAGAACACAGCGTGAACCTTGTGAAAGGCAGGCAGATAATGCCACGGGCTGTTTTGTGACAAATGTGTTGAGGAAACTGAACCCATCAGTTATTAATTATGAAATGGAGGAGACAAAGGAAGTAGTTGTTTTTGTCGTTCCATATGTTGTTTATAGTGAGAGAGGCTTCACAAACAAACAGCTTACCATTGAAAACTATTCCAGAACCCTGTCCAAAATCCCATGTCCAAAAGATATTATATTGCAGTTTACATGACCGTTTTCCAGCCTCTCACTGACACTTAGAATTAAACAGCCTGATTTTGTGACTGTACCTTTAAGACTACTATTTGTAAATGTCTTTGTTTTGATTGGCTGACCTCTGTATGTAGTTCATGCGGTTGTTCATCATGTGGGCACTGAGCACTAAATATGTATTGCTACGTCATCTTGGGTTGGGTAGGTGTTCAATTTATAAATTATTACAAGGTCCTAAAAATAAAAATTCTGTCATCATTTACTCTCCTTCGTTTATGTCGTTCCAAACCTGTACGACTTTATTTCTTCTAGGGCTGCACAATAAATCGAAATTAAATCGAAATTGTGATTAGACAGAAGCTGCGATTGTCATGCGTATCTTTCAGTGAAGCACGGTTCTGTGATCAGCATCAAATCTCCATCCGAAGGCCAGACGTCGTTCTTGCACGGAAACTCCAAATACGCCCCGCAGAAGAAACCCAAGAAATGGGTGGTTGTGGCTAAAAGGGATACAGCTCCGACCAGAAACGAACCATGAAATTAATTTTCTACCTATTATATTGTGTTTTATTAACGTCTAAACCTACCCCAACCCTTGTTGTACAGTGTGACAAAAATTACGCTGTATTGATGTGCACAGGCCCAGTAGCATCATACGTATCCCTTCTAGTCTTAACCGAAATGGGTAGCTGGTAGCAGTAGCTGGATAAACAGAAGATTTAACTGCTTTTATTGGTTCAATGTGACTAATGAACACACGACTATGACAATATATGGTTTATCTGAGTTCTTATTATAATTTTCATTATAATAAAGTACATTTATAATGCAATGCCTTTATCACTGCTTAGAATACTATGAAATATGTTGCGTGTCTTATTCTGTGTAAGAAGCCACATCATCTCACAGAAGGATTTATTTCAAACACTCGACTGACGTTATGAAGTGAGTTTGGAGTAAAAACATGTTATTAAATGTGGTATTTTCACATGCTTTCAGATAGAGCAGCATTTACTACACAGAGCCGTAGTTCACTGAGAAGCTACGCAAACAGCTGTCATTATCACAAACGATTTCTTCAATTTCATAATCGTGCAATAATATCGTCTGCAAATTTTTATTTTATTTTATTTTTTTTTTGGGGTGACTTGTCAGTGAACTACAGTGTAGTAAATGCTGCTCCATCTGAAAGCAGCTGATGGAGATTTACTACTAATCACAGAACTGGCTTTACTGACAAAATGCGCATGGAAATCGCATTCGATTAATCGTGCAGCCCTAATTTCTTCTGTGGAGCATAAGAAAATATTTTGAAAAAAGTGGCGGTTATTTTTATTTATTTAGTCCATACAAAGGAAGTCAATGGTCACATTTTTCAGAATATCATTTTTCTATAACCATTGGGTTTAGAGATGTTCTGATACCCTTTTTCCCTTCCCGATACCGATTCCGATACCTAGGCTCAGGGTATCGGCCGATACCGAGTACTGATCCGATACCTGGGTGTGTATCTGTATAGCTGCATGTACTACTAGCCCTGTATGAATTGATAAAATTATTTTATGGTGTGCTTCAAACTTATCCCTTAATAAAACATGAACAAATACATACAGTGAACTAAAGTATTTTTATTATCTGACATACATTTGACAGTAATATTATTTTTCTTAAGTGAAAAAGAACTTCAAATGCAGCCACAAATCTAACACTGTAAACTGAAAAAGGTATTTTAGTATTACAATATGGAATGAGATGAATCAATCCTTTAGCATATTAAAGCAGCAATTAACTTACGTTTTAACCAAATAAAAGGTACTCATCTTTCTTATTAATTTAAATGTTTTCTTCATTTAAAATAAATAAACAGCTTACAGTTGATCAGTTAAATATCCATTTTTCGCTGATGAAATCAAGTTATGCGTGCTGTATGGATCACCGTTAAGCCTTATAATTTTCCGTACACTGGCGGAGGAGGTACTTTTCCCCACTCTTCTCAAAAACTATTGGTCCTAAAGACATCAATCAAAGTGTGGACTGTATAATGGATAATGGATCACACAAACATGCTTGTCTGTGTCTCAACAATGGAGGAGTGGTCGCTGGCGTGCTGGTGAATAGTGAAAAGTGTACGGAACGTGGTTAGTCTACATCATGTTCTTTGGGGTGACGCGTCTTCAAATGCTTTATTAAGTTACTCGTGTTAAAGTTGCTGTATGTAAGTTTTTGACTCCACTAAAGCATAAAAATACCATAATATGTTTGCAGATATTTAAGAAACATGCTAAGTTAACGTACTTGTTTATCTGAAAAACAATGCTACAGTCAGTTATTCTCCTTTGAAAATGTGCGTTCCGGGCCGGAATGTCGGTCTCTGTTTTGGTTTGTGAAAGTATTTCACTGCCAGTTTACCCAATTGTATTTCGGCACCCCGGGTTGCCAGTTGGCAGAAAACACAGCGTATTTCATGTCATTCATCGTCATGTGTGCTCGTTTCGTGGAATATCTAAAGGCACACAAGGCCTGATTTGTTCCCTTCAATCAGAAGGGAAGAGGAAACTGATAGTTTGGTCCATAATTCATGGAGATCGAGCTCTAAAGCTCTTGATTCTACTGTGTACTTGCTCTTATGAATATTTAACATATTTCCTCTATAGTGTAAGTGTATCATTTGTAGTAATAAGACCGTAACCAGGGTACCAGTGGCTCCTCATTACCATTGTTAGGTCAATAACTTTGGTTGCTAACAAAATTTGTTTGAAGTTTTCTATTGTTTTTCACTCCCTTAACAGATAATTTAACATGAGTCTATAACCTATTGCCCTAACTACCACAGTTATTATTGTTGGTTGCAACTGTAATAATAGAAATAACACCTAAAAAATATCACAATATTTTCTCTTCTTTTTCTTTTTAGTTCTGTTTTTATTGCCGTCAGAGATGTTTGACTTAGACTGAAGACTGAAGTAATGATGCTGAAAATTCAGCTTTGAATCACCAGAATAAATTACATTTGAAAATATATTACAATAGAAAACTGTTCATTTTAATTGTAATAATATTTCACAATATTACAGTTTTTACTGTACTTCTAATCAAATAAATGCATCCTTGTTGAGCATGAGACTTTTTTCAGAAACATTAAAAAAAATCTTGCCAACCCAAAGCTTTTGCACAGAAATTCATAGTTTTTAAAAAAATTTTTTAGCTGTATTATTTAAATGCTGATGTCTTGAAGGCAGTGAACTTAGAGACACAAAGCACATATTTTTTCACAAATAACCATGCTTTAGCTAGACTAACACTGGTAAAACACTCCCATCTTTAAATTTATCCCCTGTAAAGCACCGCCGCTACACACTAACCCATTTCTAGACAGAATTTTCTGATTGGCTAACTCTCAACTTAACCCATGCTGTCACAAAGACAGATGTGATTACTCAGCACATTTCATAGCAGGTGTTCCAAAAAATGATTACAACAACTTTAAACATCATAATCTAAAAAAAAATCCTTCTTTTGATTTTGAGCTGAATATGACACATTCTCAACAGGTTTTGTGCGATTCACTCGGCCCTTTTTCAAATAAACAAGCAAAATCCAGTTTTCTGTGTTCCATCGTCTTTATTGAGTGAACTCTGCTGAGGTGTGCTCGTATTTTGGCTAATGAGAGCAGGCGATTAGGCCGCTTCTCCCGCTGGTTGAGTGAGACTCACACTGGGTGTTGCTGAAGTCTGTCTCTCCCGCTCTCTTTCCACTCTCTCTGCGCTGCTCTGCGGTTTTGCATGCATAATGGATGAAATGATACACAATCTGCTCAGCCTCCTCTATCATTTAAAGGCCATGAATAATGGACAGCAGCCCACCTGCCTGTTTGCACTGGAAAGAAGTGAGAAACGAAGCCATGTGTCTTCTGAAGCGCTCGTGTGGATATGTGTTCTTATTTGTAGAGATCTTCCGATACCCTTTTTACCTCCCCGATACCGATTCCGATACCTAGGCTCAGGGTATCGGCTGATACCGAGTACTGATCCGATACCTGGGTGTGTATCTGGTTATACAGCTGTATGTACTTCTAGCCCTGTATGAATTGTTGCTATATATATATACATATATATATATATATATATATATATATGTATGTATATAATGTATATAATGTATATGTATATGTATATGTATGTATATGTATATGTGTGTATGTATATGTCTGACGAGTAAACAAAAAAATATATAATATGTAATGTTTGGAACATGGCACATCTTTTTAAATATCTGAAAGTACACTCTTAACATCAGTCAGTCAAGCATTATAAGTATATTATGATAATCAAGTATTATTTAATGATAGAACTTTCGCAATTAGAATTAAAACTTGGTAACCATGTATAAATGCATATTAGTCATTTTAACTGAACTTAGGACTGGTGGTGGTGGTGCTTTTTTGGTCATTCAGTGTTTCTGTAAAAAATGTAAAAAAAAAAAAAAAAAAAACTATCAATAATACTGATAATGATACTGATATTGGCTTGAACTGATTTGCTGAAATCAAAACAGGGACGATAATAGGTCAGCGCCAGCCAATGAGATTGTCATTTGCGCATTAGCTCTGCCTACTACCGAAGAACCCGGCAGTTCTTAAAAGCTGAAGAATTCCAAAGGAACTCTGTTATTTTGACAGGAAAATACAACAAAGAATATTGTTTACATCTTATACATAGCCTCCAACTCACACACTGGCGAGTAAAATCTGAGCATTTGTTAGCCAGTGGCTAATATTAGACATCATTTAGTTGCTCAGGGTGAAGATTTAGTCGCATATGCGAGTGATTTACTAGCAATCTGCTAGCACGTTTGTATTTCTTCAAACGAAGAAGAATTGATTTCCGATTTGCAGCTTTAAGCAAAGCTAGCGGGCATAACTATTGGTCTTGTTTAAGAAAATGGTATCGGGTCGGTACATGGGTTCAAGGACTCGCCGATACCGATGCCAGAATTGTTTTGTGGTATCGGTGGAATTTCCGATACTAGTATCGAAATTGGAACAACCCTACTTACTTGCAAAGTGCTTCAGTCCACTGTGCATGTGTGTATTTACAAGCCATCTTTTTTTCCTTCAATTATTTGGATTTTCTAAAGATGAACAGATTGGATTATATAGTTAAATATACCATTTATTGATATCATTAGCTGTATTCAGATATCACCATTAATATGTATTCTGTGTCTCTTATCAATGAAAAGATTCATGCAGCAAGCAAAACAGAACAAGGTTATTTCCAAGTAAAGTATGCCGAGGTTATACAAAACTGGATCCATCATACAATGCAATTTATATGTGGAGAGAATTAGGAAATAAAAATAAAAGAAAATTAAATAATATATGGAGTACATACAGTATAAGCAAAAACAGCAGCCATAAACAAAAATAAATAAATAAATAAATAATAATAGTAATAATAAAATAATACACAAAAGTTTGGAATAAAATAAATAAATAAATAAATAAATATTATATATATATATATATATATATATATATATATATATATATATTTATCCACAGAAATAAGAAAGAGTTTTCCATTGTTGAACTGGATGTTGGACTATATATTGACAACAATAATAATTATATCTTGCACAGCAGATCAGCATATTAGAATGATTTCTGAAGTATCATGTGACACTGAAGACTGGAGTAATTATGCTGAAAATGTAGCTTTCAATATCTGAAAAAAAAATCACATTTTTAAAATCTATTCAAACAGAAAACAATTCATTTAAATTGTAATGATATTTTACAATATTGATGTTTTATGTATTTTTGATCAAATAAATGCAGCCTTAAGCATAAGAGACTACTTTTGCAAACATTAAAAATTTTAACTATTCCAAACTGTTGACCCTCAGTGTAAATATATAAAAATAATATTTACAAATTATACTAGTAATGAAAAATGATATAAATAGTAGTCAAATGAGCAGTCAAATGAATACATATTTACCGGCTATCTTTTTCCATTTAAATGAGTGCGTGTGTGTTTGTGTAGGTGTTGGGCTTTGCTGGCAGAGTGGGTGTTAATGAAGAGGGGGCCATGCATGCATGCGTGTGAGGTTAGGCCGGCACACGGCTCTCTATGGCCTGTTCTCATTCGCCCTTCTCCCCCTCCAGGCTTTGGCCGTCGTCGTACATCCATGTGCTTCATGCAGCCAGACGGTGCCGTCTTCATAGGCCATGCTTTAAAGCTCTGGCTTACTTTTGCATATGGCTGCATGATATATTAAAATAAAATATTGTGGTATGGTGTAAGATGATGGTGCAGGCTGCAATTTAAATATATTTAATAAATGGCTTTAAGCATAATTTTAACACACATTATAGTTTGTGACACAATGTTCAAGTGTCTGAGAACGGCTTGGTTCACGTACTGTGAATCGAACCATTCGAAATGAACACACAGAGCCAAGCTGAGCATCTCTTTGTGTATGGGCCTTCTTTTATTGTGTAGCTGTGTGTGTGTTTTTAAAGCATGGTCTGTCTTTCCCCTCGGGCTCTGCTGCATTGTGCATTAGGTGGGCCGGTGATTTCGGGGAAAGGGCGGCTGAATTCACAGCTGACTGCACCAGCTTTGATCAGGACCAGATGTAGAGCAGGATCTCCTGGAGAGGCAGGCTTACTCATTAAGACAGACTGTGATTGGACTCCTCTTGAACCCGCAGACACGCTTTCAACCCACCCACAGCATGTGGGATGCCATCAAAGCTTCCCATGTGGAAAAAGACACATCATTGGCATTTCATCATGTGTTTTTAAACTGTCCCAAAAGTCTGAAACATACCGGACACTAGTAAATGAATGCAAATGTTCATAGTTTAACAATGTTGTCTATAGCCAGTTTTATATTTCTGGCTGACTGTTGTCATGGTTGATGACAGTTTATTGAGAAGGTAAAATCCCATGCTATTTTGCATGAAGTTTTATCATCTCAGGAGTTGATAAATATGTAGTTCAGCCAAAAATAAAAGTCTTGTCATCATTTGCTCTCGCATGTTGTTCCAAGATATTTTGTAGAATCTTGGTAACCAAACAGTATTGTTAACTACTGACTTCCATTGTGTGGATAATAAAAACACTTTCTCAGTAAAGTGCAGTAAATGGTAAAAGTGTTTGCGCTACAAACCAGTGTGTTTAGAATTAAGACAATATATGAAAATAATAATACCAGTTTGCAGTTTCAAGTAGAATAACAAGCTGTTTTGTACAGCTAAAAATAACTGGAAGGGAATGACACTGGAAGCCAGAAACATTAAATTTACAAATGGCCGTGCCCGTTCTTATGTGAAAAATAAGGTGGATACTGCAGGGGAAAATGCAAGCAGTTGAGTTTTGTTTTAGAATTTAATGTTTATATTTAACCCTTTTTTTCACCTAATGTATAGCTTAGCCTACATTAATAAATTTCTGTATTTGTTTTCATAGACTTCAAATTGCACATTATTTGGAGTACAACATTGGGCGGGGTTTGGACTAATATTTGTAATAATGGACTGAAATGAATTATTTTTGTATTAAAATGATTACATTTTAATAGTAATATTTGGATTTTTTTCGGATTAATCAAAGAAACAGATTAATCAGTTAACCAAATAATTGTAAAGTATCGTTAAAAACTATATCGGTGTCCACAGCAACAAACTAAGTTTTTCATAAGTGTGCGCTGCAGGTTTTTGTCGTCTGTTACTTTAAATGCTTGAGCAGGTGGATTCTGATTGGTTGTCAGTGTTTTTATCATTTGCTGTAAAAAATCATTCCGTTTAGTATAGTTCCTCTCTAAAAGTATTATTAAAGTTATGGTGTGGACTTCACAATTCTCATAGAATTAGAACAATTTGTAAATATGAAACGAGGGTTTTATTTTATTGTATTTTTTATTTATTTATTTTGCAACACTGATACTGAGTCTACAGCATGACCAGTGTAGTCTGATTCCCAAACAAATGATTCTCATGAACAAATTCTTTTTAAAAGTAAACCGCTTTTCAAACCAACACATCGTGACCAGTGTAGTTCAATTCACAAACAAAATAACTTCTTTTCTTTTTTTTAAACTTTCGTCTTATTTTCAAATGCCCTATTTTTTTGTTTCAAATCTAAGCTTGTAATGTTGTGATAAATCTCAGGGCTGTGATAAAGCTCAGGGCTGGTTTGGTATCTCTTTATATTTAACTCACTTTAAAGTTTTTTTTTTTTTTTTTTTTTTTTTTTTAAATCGAACTTTTATTTTGACGGGTTGCCATGAGGACCTCTTAAGTTTCTGTAGCCTATGTATGATATGACGATCGTTTTACTCAAATGAAACGGTCAAATGCTCAAGAAGTAACTCTCAGAGCAGTTCTGGGGATGTTGTTCATGTATTTATGTCCTCATTTAGTGAGACGGCAGATGCTGAAAACACCGCGAGAGTCGCGTACTTCAGTGTGTGTGTGTGGGTGGGGTAATCAAAATCGCGCGTCTGTGCCATTGACATATTAGTGTTGGGCGATATGCTCATTTTTCATATCGTCCTATCGTCAGCCTGTGAGATCGACGATACACGATATTATCGTGCTGATTTATTTAATTATTTATTTACTTAGTTTCATTGGAAAATGAACTAACTGCAGCGTAAGGCTAAAAGCAGCCTAATGTTTTTAACATGACTGAATTTGTGTTTAACTTGATAACAAATTAATAGAAACATCATTACTAATTATAATGTTACATTTCCTCAGTTATTCAAAAAGCAGCTAACAGTTACAGAAAACGAGCAAAGAACATTACATTCTCAAAGAACATCATCACAAGCTCAGTCTAGCGCGACGTTATGCACTTTAAAAACACTCCCGTTAAAATCAGTGAATCTACACTGAATGATGAATAAATCTCATATACTTACATCGCGCGTACATCTGCACATTGTTTATGAAGAGAGAATTTGCGAGTCAGAATTCAGTCAGCGCGCGCCGAACAACGGAACTCCGCTGTTTCAGCGATGACTCATCTGAACGCCTCTGATTGGTCATTGCATTCATAAGCTCAACATAATGGTGTGATTGGTTATAACACGCAATACTGTAAAAACGCGGAAAAAAAGAAATATAATGCAACTAATAAGCCCTAATATTAATTAGATAGTATTACTAGCCTAATAAAAAATAATAATAATACTTATTATTATTATTATTATTAATAATAATAATAATCATAAAAATAATCGTCTTGCTATCGTCAAAGGCATCAGCCACAAGCGATATGTCTGACTATCGTCGATACACGATACTACGTCTATCGTCACAACTCTATCACATATACAGAGACACGCAGAACATGCAGAATTCATATTTAAATAGTCTTTTTGCGGCTTAATGTTTTCAGACACTAGTCCATAGCACGAGTCGATTTAAGTGTACTGACCTACTTTTGATTAATTCATCCAAACTTTGACAAATTCCGTGACTCCGCATTATACAGTAAATTCCATTTATATGACTGGATTCCACGATTCCATCCGCATTTTCTCCATCGCGGAAACCATAAATAGATAATATTGAGGTGTTTTGCAACTTCAGTGTAGTGGATTGTGATTTATTGCAACTTGAGCATCGTCTGCTGCTGCCTTTGAGAGACAACTGATGCGTGATCACTGAAGCAGCTCCAGTTAGCAAGTGCTTTCGGTGTGAGAGTGCCTTTAGTCTTCCACGTTGATTGGTCGGACTCGTGACTCCCAACAAATCAGATGCGCGGTGGGCGGAGACTGCTCTATGCCACAGAGTGGTGAGTTCTGACAGGCTGCATCAGCGCCAAATAGCGCGTTTCAAAATTTAATTATTTTATCGGCACATCGGTTTTGAAAATGGCCGATACCGATAATCGTAAAAATGCTTAATACCAGCTCCGATAATCGGCCAGGCCGATAATCGGTCGACCCCTAGTTGGGTCATTTTAACACTACTATTTTATGTTTATAGCTAGCTAACTAAATAATAACATATAGCACATGTATTTGAAGGGAGCGCTATCGCCCCCTTGAATACCGGAGTCAAGAACATTGCTTGTGTACAGCGGGCCGTGTGTTCACAATGTTTTGGTCGTGTATTTGTGTCTGTTTTTCACATACTTGGCAAGAGAACATTTTTGATTGAAAGTCTGCCTCATTTTCTCTGATATTATTAAAAATGTGCCTTTTCTGTCCTCTGTGCTGCTTGTTAGGTCTGTGAATATATTGGAGTATAAGGGCTGAAATTGCCCTGCTCTCAGCTCACAGTTTGATCTCAGAGGGTGTTTATAATGCGCCACAGTGTTATTAAATTCACCCTGATTTGGCTGCGAGATACGGCAGTGGCCATTCATTTGCAAAGGCGCTGCAGCCTCTTAGGAATCACGGGCCTTCAAAAGATGCCACCATGTTTTAATATTCATTGTTACAAGGGGCCAGATAGCATCTTGGTTTGTGTGTGTGTGTGTGTTCTGATATGAATGCAAAGAGGTTGCTCCTAAACATTCGCCCCCTTACTCATGAATAATTTGATCAGTCTTGTCACCCCTGAAAATTGAGCTTGATTGCTATGAATGACTCAAGAGTGTTTGTCTCTCCTCCACCCATATTCACTTTCTCTTTCTCTCTCTTTTTATAGGGATTTCCTTCCCCGAGGCTCCGGCATCGTCACCCGCAGGCCTCTCATTCTGCAGCTAGTTCACAACAAAGCTGGTGAGTGTGTTGATGAGCACAGCAATACTGAACAAAGCCTTCTCAGGTATTTTTAGTATGTATGCGGACGGTTGAAACCACATGCTTTCGTGTGTATTCATACACCGTGCCCATAGTGTTTTTGCTGGAGCTGAAGAGGTGTGACATTAAATTGGGTGTCAGAAAATGTTTGACATCAAATGACACATCGAGGGCCCTTTGAAATAATATATTTATATGTGTATATGTATATAATTGTTTTGTTTAGTTGTTTTAACATTTTAATGGTTTAAATACAGTTTAATAATCAAAAGGATGTTATCATTGAATTCATAAAACTTTAATCATGTAATAATTGATTGCAATCTTAACAATAATTGTGCCCTTTGAAATGTTTTGTCTGTTTTATTTATTTTTTATTTTTTTCAGCAACCAGTTTTATGATTTTAATATGAATTTATAATCAAAAATGGTGGTTATCAAATGAATGCTTAAAACCTTAACTGCATCTTAAAATGCAATCAGATGAAATTCAAACAATTCCTTTCATTTTTTTTTTTTTTTTTTTGATGAAGTGCTATACACAATAGAGTTTTTTTAATTTTTTAATTTATTCATCCAAATTTTGTCAAATTCTGTGACATTCTGTGTTATAAAGTAAATAAATTGTAGTTTTACGACTGGATCCTGTGGTTCATCCACCTTTTCTGCATTACAGAAATGATTGGGCTCTATATCAGTCAACAAAATGTAGGCTATTTACTTATTTATTGCAATTCCTCTTACTAGTGGCACAAAAATGACACTACAGCTATAATAACGTCATCTTATTCTGTTTCCGTCCATAAAGAAAGTTCCCCTCTGAAAATTCCCCTTCTAACATTTACATCTCTCAGCCACTTTAAAGCAATTATCATTCATATTGTTTTCAGCATGAGGCACTGTAATGTAGCGAGAACAAGGAAGTGCAGATGGAGAATTAATTCAGACAGAAAGACATTACCGAACAAATTATCTTCCAAATGAGTGCAATTGACCATAAAGTTGAACATAACAAAGCTGAACTGATGTTGTCTGCTTGTATATGCACATTATCTGTGGAATATTCACATCATTGGAAATTGAAAATCAGTTTTTATTCCAGGCCAGTTCCGTTTTGAATTAATACTAGAAAGAAATGAAGTTTGGTTCTGTTAATGCAGAGGTGGGAAAATAGGAAAAGGGAAAAAACAAATTAATTGAAGCATATCTTCATTTCTAATTTTAGATTCTTGTTTTATTTTTACATTGATATAAAAATATAAGTGAATTAAAACTGGAACTGAAACTGGAATTAAAATGTAAAAAAATGGCTTTTTAATATATAGTATTATATATATAATATAATATAATATAATATAGTGTGTGTGTATGTATATGTAAACGTATATATGTGTGTGTGTGTGTGTGTGTGTATGTAGTTACATACCCATGGCCCTCAGTTAAGTTTTTGGACCTTTGTATTGAAATTGTAGGCTATGTAGAACAGTGTTATTTTAGTCTCACTGAAATGCTATTGTATTTTTTTAATTAATATTTTAAATAATTTTTTTAAATTTTTATATTTCCCATTTCATTTTAATTAAAATATTAGTAATTTTGTGGGTTTTTTGCCATTTTTATTTATTTTATTTTTTTAATGTCAATATAATAATATAATTTTATGAATTTCAGTTTTAGTTATATTACTACATAAAATTTAACTTAAATTTTAAGAAAATCAGTAATGCTCTTTTGTCAACTAAAAAAGGGTTTTCAGGTTACATTTATTTTAATCTAAGTAACTTGTGTAATGCTGTCTCTCATGCTTTATGACAGTGATATGGTTTAAGGCCCCGATATACTTCAAACGAAATCGAAGAACGAATATCACGTTGATATCACGTCATTTCGAACAAAATCAGGCCGAAACGAAGTTCGTTTTGAGTTCGTTTTGGCAGTTCGATACAGCTCACCAAAGCGAACTTTCAGGGGAGTTCATTTTGGCTCCTAAACACCTTTGAGCTACCATTGGTCCGTGGCGATTATGCAATTGGTGGGTGGGTTCGGAAACTCCGCCGCCTTTGACGTGCGATTTTTTTTTAATTATTTTTTTTATTTTTTTTTTTTATTTTTTTTTTTTGTGTGTGTGTGTGTTTTTACCCGGTTCGTTGCACATTCAACAGAGGTCAGGCAGGGGAACAACATCTCCAAGTCACTAACAACATAAATACACTGTGTCGAATAACTGAACTGCCACAAATATATCCTCACCTGTACAATCACTCGTGGGGAGACTTTAAAGGTTCAGAGAAAACATTTAATTCCTAGAAAGAAATCGCAACGAAGCTTGGTGTCGACGACCCGGAGTTATGCAAAAAGCGACATAGAGAAACATCAGATGCAAGTTTTCCAAAGCCATGAAAAGAATGAAATGAAAGGGTAAAGATATAAGGTAGCAAGTACCAAATACATGTTTCAAATAAATGTTACACCATACTGCTGCTGCTGTTGTTCTTTCAATAAGCAAATTTAAAAGGTATACAATAAATTAAATGCCAAAATAACATACAATAGTAAACCTTTGTTTTTATCAAGTTATGACAACACATAAAATATAAAAACGTGTAATAATTTATCCAGTTTAATAAAAGACCTAGATACACGATCATTGCATCGTTGTTGTGTTTAGGGCATACGCGCGAGCGTCGCGACACGTTTACATTAATCTACACCCCGCCTCCAGCAGCGCGGGGGTGTCGGAATGTTCGAAAACAGTATACCGTCGCTCAGCCTTTTCGAACTTCTTTTTGCTCCCAAACGAAGAACGAAAACGAACTTCGTTTGAAGTATATCGGGGCCTTTAGGTGATAATATTACTGTTTGGTTTTCATGTCTTTTTTACCTTCATGCTGAAATGTCATCGCTCTAACCCACACACTCCATCGCTCTGTTTGTAGAATATGCGGAATTCTTGCACTGCAAAGGGAGGAAGTTTGTGGACTTTGATGAAGTCCGGCAGGAAATTGAAGCAGAGACCGACAGGATTACGGGGTCCAATAAGGGCATCTCTCCTATTCCCATCAACCTGAGGGTTTACTCGCCACACGGTAATACAGCACAAGGCTCCCTAACACCACAGCTTTCCTCAGTCCACACTCGGCAGCCATTGTTAAAATGTCACTCGTCTCTTTCTCTGTTCAACAGTATTGAATCTGACTCTCATCGATTTGCCCGGTATGACTAAGGTTGCTGTGGGCGACCAGCCGCCAGACATTGAGCACCAGATTCGAGATATGATTATGCAGTTCATCACTAGGGAAAGCTGCCTGATCCTCGCCGTCACCCCAGCCAACACTGACTTGGCCAACTCAGACGCTCTCAAGGTGGCTAAAGAAGTGGACCCTCAAGGTGAGGATTGCTGGGAGGGTTACACACAGATAAAATAACAAAAGGATGTGTATAGAGTTCCATAGTCACGGAAAACCTGGAAATATCAACTATAGCAAACCATAGTGAGGTCGGTTTTATAAGTGAATCTGTCTTTGTACATGAATAAAGTCTTTTGAGGAGTTTCTTAGTGAATTACAGATGGGCTGATTGATTCATTAGTGAACCAACCTGACTTTGAATTTTGGTCCAGTAATAGTAAATGACTGGAAATGTTATGGATATTCATTGGTCAAACGAGTAGCCCTGTGGGTTGAACGCAAACCCTGATGATGTTGTTTATATGTTTTTGTTTGTTTCAACAGGACTGCGTACCATCGGTGTGATTACTAAACTGGATCTAATGGATGAGGGTACAGACGCCCGGGATATCCTGGAAAATAAACTCTTACCACTGCGTAGAGGTGGGCAGTTTGTACTTAACACAATCACATTACAGCAGTGTCATTTATGGACAATTTCTTATTATTTATGAGCCATTTTATGTCACAGTAGCCATACTCTACACTGCTATTCAAAAGTTTGGGGGCGGTAAGAATTTCTTGTTTTGGGAAAAAAAAAAGTCTCTTATGCTGACCAAGGATCAAAAATACAGTAAAATTGTGACATATTAGAGTTTAAAATAACTGTTTTCTATTTTATTATATTTCAATATATAATATATTCCTGTGATACTCCAGTCTTCAGTGTCACATGATCCTTCAGAAATCATGTCTTTGATGAATAGAAAGTCAAATAGAGCAGCATTTATCTGAAATAGAAATCTTTATAACCATTATAAATGTGTGTTGATTCTGATCAATTTAATGCATCCTTGCTGAATAAAAGTATTAATTTCTTAAAAAAAAAACAAATAAATAAAATAAAAAAATATATAATACTGACTGACCAAGCTTTTGAACAGCAGTGCATATTATGTAATTTGAAATTCAACAAAAAAATATATAATATAATATAATATAATATTTCAAATAATAATAAAGAAGCTTCACATATATTTTTGTTGACTTACTCTATAGTATTTGACAGTTCTTTCTTCTTGTCCTGATTTGTTTTGCACATGTCCTGTCCTGTATTTTTACATTCCTTACTGTTTCTTTGTTATTCTCACATGTAAATAACATGAAGCATTCATACCCACTGATATCAGTGCATATTTCAGTCACAATATAAACAATATTTCAAAATTTCAGTTGACACGTTTCTATCATTGCACAGTATATATTGTCAAATCATCCAGCCCAGTGTTTATTGCCGCTTTCCCTGTCCCAGGTTATATTGGCGTAGTGAACCGAAGTCAGAAAGATATAGATGGCAGGAAGGACATTCGTGCTGCACTGGCAGCAGAAAGGAAGTTCTTCCTGTCCCACCCCAGTTACAGACACATGGCGGAACGAATGGGAACACCACACCTGCAGAAGGCCCTCAACCAGGTGGGACCAAATCACTTTCACACAAACTGCAGTTATAGATTCGCATAAATAACTGACGAGTTTAGAAAAGACTTGTGGTCATGTAAATGAAGCTGATGCTTGAAAATCACTTCATTTAGTCAATGTCACCTTCTGTTTTGTGCCTCTCTGTATTTCACTTCCTCTTCTTTTATTTTAGCAATTAACCAACCACATCCGCGACACGCTACCTGGCTTGCGTAGCAAACTCCAGTCTCAGCTTCTCTCTCTGGAAAAAGAGGTGGAAGAGTATAAAAACTTCCGTCCGGATGACCCTACGCGAAAAACCAAGGCCCTGCTGCAGTGAGTGTTTACGGCAGGACACTGACGTGACTAGCATATCTAATTCAAGCAGTATCTGGGCTATAAACTGTAGGGCAGATGTTTATAACTCTGAGTGCCTCTTTCAGGATGGTCCAGCAGTTTGGAGTGGACTTTGAGAAGTGCATCGAGGGGTCCGGAGACCAGGTGGACACGGCAGAGCTGTCTGGAGGTGCCAGGATTAACCGAATTTTCCATGAGCGCTTCCCCTTCGAGCTGGTCAAGGTAAATGCCTCGTTTCAACAGAACACTTAGTTTTGTCTGCTTTTGAGCTGATAAAGTTGTTCTGAATGTCTGGAAATACTACTTTGATCTTTAGATAACACGTCCCAACAAGTTCCCGGGAAACCCGGTATATGCCACACAGGTGCAGTGGCAAGTCCCTTTTATGAAGTCTCTTTCTCTTTCAGATTGTGTTTGATGAGAAGGAGCTCCGGCGAGAAATCAGTCACGCCATTAAGAACGTCCATGGTGTCAGGCAAGTGGTGTCCCGTTGACGGCAAGCGCTTGTCAACCCTGCAGGCC